>CAUYON010145319.1:0-45914 GCA_963573935.1 Arctocebus calabarensis
GTTGTGGCGGGCGCCTGTAGTCCCAGCTACTTGGGAGGCGGAGGCAGGAGACTCGCTTGAGCCCAGGAATTGGAGGTTGCTGTGAGCTGCAATGCCACAGCACTCTATCCAGGGTGACAGCTTGAGGCTCTTTCTCAAAAAAAAAAAAAAAAAGCCATTTTTAAAAATTATTTTACATTCATTTTTATCTAACCAATAAAGTTATGATAAGCCTAAATATGGAAATTGTATCTCTTTTGGCTTTCCCTTCATTCCCAGTAAAGGATATTTAATGAGTGACCAAGTAATATGTAAAGCAGCATTTGAAATGCAGATTAACTCTGAAAATGCTGATTCTGCCTTTAATTTTGTGATAGTGATGTTATTGGTTATACCTGTTATGTGAAAATAATCATTATTTTAATATAAAGTGCTTTGTATTTCTCAGCCATTTATATGTACAAAAATTTAAATTTTAAATCGGTCAGGATTAGAACTATTTCAAAAGATTGCATACCACTACAACTTAAAGTTTGTGAAGAAATTAAAATAATGTGTTATGGCTCGGTGCCTGTAGCTCAAGTGGTAGAGTGCCAGCCACATACACCAGAGCTGGCAGGTTTGAATCCAGCCCAGGCCACCAAATAGTAAGGACAACTACAAACCCCTCCCCCCCAAAAAATAGTTGGGTGTTGTGGTGGGAGGCTGAGGCAAGACAATTGCTTAAGCCCAAGAGTTTGAGTTTGCTGTGAGCTGTGATGCCATGGCACTCTACCCAGGGTAAGAGCTTGAGAGTCTATCTCAAAAAAGAAAAAAAAGGTAATGTGTTATATATAAAACTGAAAGAAAATTAAAAATCATTTTAAGTCCATTCTTTTCATTTTTGAAAACTAAACCTTAGAGTGGCTTGTTACGCAAGTAATTTATGTTAGAGACTCCTGTCTTTTGCATCCTTTGTTTTCCTTTTATTCTCACCACCAGTCTGTCGGGCCGTGCTTAGATTACAGTGTAGTTTACTTACTAGTTTCTGTGTCTCCAGTATCGTGTCTCTTTTTTTTTTGTAGAGACAAAGTCTCATTTTATTGCCCTCGGTAGAGTGCTGTGGCATCACACAGCTCACAGCAACCTCCAACTTCTGGGCTTAGGCGATTCTCTTGCTTCAGCCTCTCAAGTAGCTGGGACTACAGGTGCCCGTCACAATGCCCAGCTATTTTTTTGTTGCAGTTTGGCTGGGGCAGGGTTTGAACCCACCACCCTGGGTATATGGGACCGGCGCCTTACCGCTCTTTTGTGGATAACATTGCCCATAAACATATCTGAAATCATGATTTCTTTTTACACAACTTTGATCATGCTATTCTTCTTTTCTTAAAATTATTTTCCTACCTCTTCATATGTATTCAAATGCAGCACATTTTTCAAGACCCAACTCAAATCTCATTTCTTTTTCGGTATTGGCCATATCTACCTACAAGGAATGTGACTTGCCCAAAATATGGGGTCTGATAGTATGTTCAATCATTTGACATCTAAACACATAGTATCCTATTCTTATAAAGTGATAGAGTAGGAAGAAACTTGAGATATCACTTATTGTAGTCACTTTAGAGTTGAATAAGTGGTTTTCCTGGGTCAAATGATTAACATAGTACTTGAAGAGTTCAGGGTAGATATGTAAATAGACTTAAGTCTCCTATCTTCTAATTTCAGAATTCCTTCTTATACAACACACTTCCTTTCCCTGCAAGTCTTTTTAGATTCTTTTGCATGAGTACATTTATTATTTCCTCACTTTGAAATCTTGAATCTTGTTTTAAGCTCTTTTATACTCCTCTTCATATTCTGAAAGCAGTAGGCTTTAATTCATTTTTCTTTTTTTTTTCATTTTTCATTTATTTGTTAAAGAATAATCACTTTCAGATAAAAGTATAAAATTTTATTTCCATTTGTACAGATAATAATGGCCGATGATTACATTGCTTTTGTTTAAAAGGAATGAAAGAAGTGTTTTTAATAGTTCTTGATACTTAGCACCTACCGAAATACAATTGAAAAAATTCTCTGATTGTATTTTTCTGCTAGGTAAATGGGTTTCACTTGTTTAAAATATTAAGAACACTGAATATAAAATTAGAAATTTTAGCAACATTTCTTGTTTTAGTATTTTCAATTTCTAATTCAATAAAAAATTTAAAAAATTATTTTGTTGCAGATTGTGTTAAGTAAAAATAGTTCTGTTATCTTAGTTATTAAGCATTATTAAAAACTACCTCATATAATCTTTTATGTTCATCTTTTAGGTTTTAATGTTTTTATGAATATATCTGATTTAATGTAAAGCAGATATATTTACTTTAAATCAGATATATTCTAATGCAACCTGGTGCAACAATGGCTTGCCCTATTTTCCCAGCCTCTTGAGGTGAAAAAATTGGTTTAAGCCAGGGGTTCGAGACCAGTCTAGGCAATGGAGTGAGACCCTATCTCAAAAAATAAAAATAAAGGCAGGGCGCAGTGGCTCATGCCTGTGATCCTAGCACTCTGGGAGGTTGAGGCAGGTATATTGCTTGAGCAAAGGCGTTCAAGATCAGCCTGAGTAAGAGCAAGACCCTTTCTCTACTAAAAACAGGAGAAACAAGCTGGGTGTTGTGACAGGTGGTTGTAGTCCCAGCTACTTGGGAGGCTGAGGCCAGAAGATTGCCTGAACCCAAGAGTTTGAGGTTGCTGTGAGGTATGATGATGTTGTGGCACTCTACCCAGGGTAACAGACTGAGACTCTGTTTCCAAAATAAATAAATAAAATAAAATAAAAATAAGAAAATTATCCAGGCATGCTGGCAGATGACTATAGTCCCAGCCACTTGGGAAGTTGAGGGGGGAGGATCACTTGAGCCCAAGGATGTGAAGCTACAGTGAGCTATGATTGTGGCACTGCACTCCAATCTAGGTGATAGAGTGAGACTGTGTCTCAAAATAAAATAGGCAAAAGGAATGATAGGAAATATATATAATTTAAAATTCTTTTGCAATACAGCATGAATAAAAATGGTACATTAGAAGGTAGCTTAAATACCTCTCAGGTGAATAAAAGCAAGGGCTTCATGCTTGTTGGGGATACATATCATCTGCTGTAGATATATTACAAAGGTGATGTCAAGGTGAAAGCAGGCTTGCAGAATGGTTGGAAATCATTGATATTCTGACTTGGAGGCTGTACATGGCTCAGTGGCAGATGGAGTCTTTGTCAAGGAAGAAAAATGGCAGCTTTGGAGCACATAGATGTTTTGCTAGCAGCTAGGCACATAGGCTGCGACCTTCTCGTATTCAGTAGTCTTTTGCATGCTCTAATAAATAGTCCTCAGCTTTATTTACCTAACATAGATAAATAGTGGTCATCACATTTCAGGACAAATAGAGGTATTTCATTATAAAGAAACATAAATATGTTTTACTATCTACTTTTTGAAGAAATAAACTTTTAAGGGAACATGGATTACTTGGAATCAGAAATATTTCTCAGTTGGTTTGCAAGAATAAGAATACCTAATAGAATTTAATTGTGCTAAAACTTCTAGACCAACCCACTCATTTTACAGGTGAAGAAACTAGGGCTCAGAGATTGTGATTAAGCAGGATTGCTTAGCTAGTTCATGAGTTTTAGATTATGACTTATTATTATTATAAAATATCTTTAGTTATAAAGGGAAAACTTTTTAAATAAAACTTAGAATATCACAAAATATACCTACTTCATCATGACAGCTGCATAATGAGAGTGTATAATTTTAAATACTTTAGTTTTTAGATGCAGATATTTTTATTGGAACGAATTCAGAATTTTCATTTTAATCTGCAATTGCTATACTGCTGAATAGAAAATTTTTTGTTCATTGGAGAGTCTATACCTAGATTATAAAGTTATAAATGCCTTGCTAAGTTCTTATTTCTTAATATTTTACATGAATTAGAGTCAAAGTATATATCTTGTGTTGACTTATGTGTGTACTTTTTAAAAGTACTTTCTTTTAGAAACATTACATTTTATATTAAAATATTTAAGGGTTTTGTAGATTATGTACTGATACTTTTGAAAAACTCTGCATCTATTAGTGAGAATTTCTTTCTGTTTTAGAAGAATGTGTACCCTCATGAGATTATATTATCATATGGAGTATGTTCATTTGGGCAGTTGACCTATATTAAAGAATAATAAGTCATGGCTAAATTTAAAACTAAATTTAAAACCATATACCATGGTACTTAATAATTACTAAAGTTATAGAAAAGAAATACTGTCTATTTAACAAAACAACTCTTTGCTTAAGAGGGTGAAGGTCGCTACTTTTGATACTTCTGGTGGTAGCTCTAAGGAAGTGCTATTAAAGAGAAATTTAACAACACTTATACTAAAATCCTGTCTGGCCATTTTTGATTAAGAGAAAAACATGAAAAATTAGAGCTGAAAGCTTCTGAAATCCTAAAGTTTTTCTTTTCTTAAGAATAAATCCCATCAGATCTTTTCTATAGATGTGGAAAGTATAAGCCATAACATCTTAATTGAAAATACTATTCCTATCAATGGATGTGTGTTGATATGGTATTTTACCTATTATCTACTTAAATATAAAATAAATATACTTGTATAGAGGCTAAGTGATGATTGCTAAATTATTCAACAACTAATTATTAACTACCTAGTTAAATGCACATACTAAGGATAAGGTACCAAACAAAACAGAGATATGGCACTCAAGGGGCTAAATGATTTTCCATAATTGTTGTTTCATAACTTCTGTGCTCTCCTTAAGCCAATATTTCTCCCTGCCTGGTTTTTCATTAAAGACTTAATGTCTTTTTTTCTCCTCTAAATAATTTCTTAAATTCCTCTTTTCTCCTCTCTTTGTGATTCCTAAAATGGTACTATAAGTTTTCATCATGTCTCTCCTGGGCTGTCATAGTAACCTGCTAATTAGTCCTTGCCACTAGTCTTCCTGCGTCCAAGTTCATTACCCTCTCAGTGATGATTTAATTGACATCACAAATCTGACTAGGTTATTTACCTCCTTAAAATCTTTTACTAGCTTCCAGCTACTACAGAATAAAATTTAATCTCATTTACAGGCAGATGAAATCTGACACAATCTTTCCCCTACCTGTGTGTAAAAGTATGCCTCAACCTCCTATATTTTAGTGCTCTCCAATTTTTAAACATTTATACTTCTTTAAAGTAGGAGATAAGTATACAGTCCCTTTGCCTTTACTCAGTGCTGTTATCTCTTCCTGACACAGCTCTCCCCTGTGAGTAGCTTAATTCTCCATACTTAAAGGTTTAAAGCAGATGTAATCTTATACAAGAACACTCTTCAAGCACTTCCTGGACAAGTCAGGTGCACTCATGTCTAATTCCATCAAAACACTGAAAATAATGAAACAAAAATATGTGTTTGTGTTTTCCCCATATCCTGTACTTTGTAACTGTGTTAAGTGCCTAATACTTACTCCCCAACAAATGTTGAATTTACTTGAATAAGTAGTTGAAGGTTCTCTGATGAAAAGGTCTATCAATTTCTGTCTTTCTGTTTCAGAACCTGTTTGGATCATAGATTTAAAGCAGAACTGTAAAGCTTTTAGACGAAAACATAGCAGAGAGAAATCTGTAAGATAAAAGTTGGTAGTATTCTTCTATATAATGTAAAAAAAAGATTTATAAAAGAAAAAACCTGTAAATTGTACTTTATCAAAATGTAAAACATTTGTTATATAAAACATCTTGTTAAGATGGTGAAAAGACAAACTAAATGTTGGAAGAAAATATAATACCTGAAAGCCACTTCTCTGACTTATATCTAAGATCTATATTTAGGATTTATATTTAGGATATATAAAAGTATTCAAAGCTCAGTTAAAAGTTCAGCCTAATTAGAGAATGGGTAAAAGACACAAACTACCATTTCAGTGAAGAGGATATATGGATATGAAATGAGCACATAAAAAGATGCTCAGCATCACTAGCCATCAGGGAAATGCAAAAAGGATACATCACTATATACCTTTCAGAATAGTTAAAATAAAAAATAATGGCAATACAAAATGCTAGCAAAGATGTGGAGAAATTTGGCCTTATACATTACTAATGGGAATGTAAATGGTACAACCACTCTAGAAAATAGTTTGGTAATTTCTGGGAAGAATCTAAATACATACTTGCCATATAACCCAGCAACTGTACTCCTGGGCATTTATCCCCGGAAAATGAAAACTTACAGCCACATAGAAACTTATACATGTTTTTTGGTAGCAACTTTATTTATAATAACACCAAACTGGAAAAAATCAAAATGTCTTACAGTAGGTGAATAGTTAAACATAATATGTCATCCATTCCATGGAATGCTACTCAGCAATTAAAAGGTATGAACTATTGATACATGAAGCAACTTGGATGGATGTTAAGGGTAGTAGATGAAGTAAAAAAAAAAAAATCCTCTATAAATGTTATTTTATGATTTCATTTATATGACATCCCAAAATGACAAAATCACACAGAGAACAAATTAGGAGCCACCAGGGTTAGTGAGGAGAGAGGCTTGGGTGTGATAGGTGTGACTATAAAGGAATAGCACAAAGAGAGATCTTTGTGGTGATGGGATAGTTATATACATTTTGATTGCTGTCTTGGTTACACAAATCTACACATGATAAAATGACATTGTAGTTAGGTTCATGTTTCTGGTACTGCACTGTATGGCATCATGTCCTAAAATAAAATGTTAACAGATGTACAAACAAAACCTTTATTCCTCTCAAATGGTTGTGTTGGCATATTAAAGATACATATCTATGTTAATATGTATAGCTATAGGTCATTCATTATAACTGCTACACATATATACCTCTCTTGTTATAAAGATAGCACAATATTTTTATTTTTTCATTTTCCAGTATTTCCTGTATGTCACTGTATAGACAGGATTACAGTTTATTTGTACATGATTCCATAGGTGCATATCAGGGAGCTTCTCTGGGTTAGAAATCTAGAAGGGGAATTATTGTGTTATATGCTATATTCAGGTTTAACTTTATTATATATTGCCTAATTTTTTTCTACAGGTGTGGTACCAATTTATACTGCTGCTGCATAAAAGATTTCCTGCTCTACATTTTTTGGCTTTTGCCTAATTTTGCCTTCCCACCCTCTTTATGTAAAACCTTCTGTGAAGTCCAATAGATTTTACTAGAAATTAATTACCATATAATTTTTTATTTCTTGTTCTACTTTGATCAGCCAAGAAGAAAAAAAAATTTGATTTATCTTGGCTTCCATATATGAATAACTTTCATATTCATCTCCTTATTTGTGACTCTTTTACCACAAATTTAGTACAGAATCTTGCTCCTGCCTAAACTATTTCAGTACGCTGAATATTGCAGTATTCTTATTAGAAATTTCTTTCTGCTCCAGTTCATCCTATTTAAAACTGGGTCTTTTTATTCTCTTTTTTCGAGACTGGGTCTTGCTCTGTTTCCTAGGCTAGAGTGCAGTGGGTTCATCATAGCTCACTGCAACCTCAAACTCTTAGGCTCCTGCAAACCTTCTGCCTCAGCCTCTCAGGTAGCTGGGCCTCAGGCGTGTGCCACATCCCCAGCTAATTTCTCTATTTTTTGTAGAAATGGGGTCTTGCCCTTGCTCAGGCTGGTCTTGAACTTCTGGCCTAAAACATTCCTCCTGCCTTCACTTCTTAGAGTGCTAGGATTACAGGTGTGAGCCACCACAGCTCGTCATAAAACTGCTGGATCAGTATTTCTAATGTAAGTAGTTAACCATTATTTGTAGCATTAAATTTAAACACATAATTAGTATTTTAAGATCATCTCCCATAAGATCTTAATCTACCTTTTCAGTCAAATATGCCTCTCACTGTTTTCTACATATGCCCTATGTGCTAGCCAGATACATTGCTTTGTTGATTGAGTCATTCTTTGATTCAAACAATAAATATTTAACAGACTTCTATTATGTGGTAAAAAGTACTGGTTGAGTATCTTTTAATCTGAAATGCTTGGACCAGAATAGTTTCAGATTTTAGATTTTTCAGATTTTGGAATGTTTGTCTATACAGAATGTGATATCTTGGGGATATCTAAATATAAAATTTATTTGAAGTTTTGGATCTTAGAGCATCTTAGATTTTGGATTTTTGGATTAGAGATGCTCGTCCTGTATATTAACACTTGAGTTTCATAGGTGCTACTCCTATAAAAGAAGAACTGTAAACATGATTCCTGTTCGTAGGGATCTTGGAAGCCACCTCAGCGCATTCTTGGAATACATCCAGTACTTTTCACCTGCTGGTCCTTAGCTTATGTTCTTCCTTCACTTGGGATGCCTCTTTAAAGCCCTACTCACTTTTCAAGGTCTACTTCAGAAGCCCTACTCACTTTTCAAGGTCTACTTCTTGTCATTTCATGAATTTTTCTAGACATCCTCATTTAATTTTACTCCCGTAGTACTTTATTAATTCCACTCTTATGGCCCTTAATATGTAGCATGTATTTAACTTTTAAAAAATTGATTATAGGGTCTTATTATGTTGCCCAGGGGGGTCTTAAACTCTCAAACTCCTGGGCTCAAGCGATCCTCCACCTCAGCCTCTGGAGTAGCTGGGACTACCCTGTATCTATCTTATCTTTCCAAGACAATAAGTAATTAATTTGTCTAATTCACCTTATTATTCTTGTAGTACCTAACATAATGCCTTGTATGTGGTAACCCTACTATTAATTAAAATAATTTAACTGAACGTAACATTATATTAATTATATCTAGCTTCAACTTGATCTATTTAGGAAAAGATCAATTTGAATTAGAAAACTAATCACATAATTTTAATCTAGTGTTCTAACAACACTACAGAATAAACTTTAGGACTTGTTTTGATGAATTGGAAACTTTCTTTGTGATAAGTACAACAGCTTTTGCAGACATTTTTAGACTCTTAAGTGTGTCCCTTTTCTCAAGTTAGGGTGTATTCTGTGGAATCATATTACCTATAGTTGGTTCTCTTGAGATGCCTTGGCAGCTGCTGGGTGCTTCAAAAAGCAGCTCTTTGCTTATTTCCTCCTATGCTGGGCTTCTTCACAAATTGTATTTGAAGAAAGGACTCTTTTGCTGAATTAATTTAAAATTATTGCAAAGAGTATAAGTACTTCAGCTTTACCTATTTAATATTTTCTAAAATCTTACAAAAACATACTGTTCTGCCTAGTTATTCCTTATATACTACAAAATTCAAATTAGTAGTCCATATGATTGAGAGAATGAATTAAGCAAAAGCTAGGCAATGGACTTTGGGTATGACAAATAAGTTAGTTATTCTCTGAGTATTCTGTCTTTTAAAATACATTTATTATTTTATTTTATTTATTATTATTATTTTTTTTTTGAGACAGAGTCTCAAGCTATCACCCTGGGTAGAGTGCCATGGCATCACAGCTCACAGCAAGCTCCAAGTCCTGGGCTTAAGCGATTCTTTTGCCTCAGCCTCCCAAGTAGTTGGGACCACAGGTGCCCGCCACAACACCCAGCTATTTTTTGGTTATAGTTGTCATTGTTGTTTGGGAGGCCTGCCAGCTCCAGTGTATGTGGTTGGCGCCCTAGCTGCTGAGCTACAGATGCTGAGCCATATTATTTTATTTCTTAATAAATAAGCACTCAACTTGCCATTAAAGTTTTCATGTGGAAATTTATAGCAGATGTTGATAAAAAACTTTTCAGACCGGATCCAACAATTTTCTATAGAAATAAACCTCCTTTGTTTCTTCTGGTAGCATCCATTGATTTCTTTAAGGTATATTAATAGTGCTGATAGAAGCAGATTCACATTAAAAATAAATGTAATGAATAAAAAGCAATACTTGGTAATATTAAAGTCTTGATTTTTGCTTCATCCATAAGTTCTGAAACCTAAAGGACAAAAATACTGAAAAGGTCAAGAAAAAAATGAAAGAGAACAAATGATGCAAAAAGAAAATGACACTGAGGTCTTGGTTTAATACATATGTATTTCAGGTTGATGGTTGATTTCATTAGCAAATCTCATTGTTATGCAATGTCTGTTCTTCTGCAGCAAAATGAATATTGTAGTCTCACAGGCTCCATGTGTACCTATTGTAATAAATGAAAATATACACTTTTGTGTTTGTCTTTGGTTTAATTGGTCCATTTTGTTTTTAAAGAAATGAAAAGATTGAATTATATTATTTTGTTAAATTTGTTCATAAGTCTTTTAAATTTATATTATGGATATTTTTCCTACTTTTATTCTCTGAAATAAGCAAATAAAATGTAGTTAATAATGTTGACTATGTATATTATACTATAACTTTTTTAATGAATAAAATTAATCTTGATTGGTTTAAAGTAGTAATATGAAGTATTGAAGCATATGCTTTCTAACATTTTTAAATGTGGAATGGTTTTTCTTATTGCAAGAAAATATATTAAGGCTACTACCTTTTGCAATAGCAAAATTGTATGTTGAAATTACTAAGATTTGAGTATTCATAAAATAAAAAATTTAGAAATAAATTTCAGGGGCTAGATTTTGAAAGAGTTCATTTAAAGATAATAAAGTAATAGGCTTCATGATTCTTATGTAATGACTTCAAACATGGATCAAATTTTGCCTTGGATACAATTGTTATTTTAGTCATTTTGAGGTTTTTCAATAGTTTACAAAACGTATTCTGTTTTTGGTAGTGTTCTTAAAAGTTGTCCTCACAACTGATATTTTTTTGACAAGCTTGAATGTAGAAAAAACCAAAGATTTGATTAAATATGGGTTTTGTATACCATGCAGAAACTGTCTGTATGGTAAAAATTGGCCTTCTGGTTCACTTGACATGATCCTAATAAATATCTCAGCTTCTTTGAACAAACATGAGCTGTTATAAATGTGTATAGCTGTTTATTAATACATCACAAGTTAATTGTACTTAGAGGATTTCAAGATCTAGTAAGGGATACCCCCCATATAGAGTAATATAGAACTTAAATCATATAGAGAAAGAAGACTTTAGGAGCTCAAATAGTCAGGCATTGAAAAAGGGGCGTCCTGGAAGTGATGAGACCTAAACCAATAATAAGGTGAAGGAAGCGATAGGAGGCAACATAAGCATAATCTGGGAGGTAGAAGGACATAAATTTACATCTTTGGTAGAATGAGAGGAGACCAACCTACTGTAATGAAGTTATGAACACTACTATTTACCTCACATGAAAATCAGAATGTATAATTGTTAAATTTTAATTAAGTCCAGATACTGTACCGTTGTAGTATGTCATTTGGCATCATTGGTGGACCTTGTTTTTTCTTGTATAATAAAATGACCAAAAAAGTATAAAATTTGACAGCAACTCAAATAAATTATCTGATGGTTCCTAAATAGAAAACAAAAAAAATGAGAGCTAAGAAATTCTCTTTATATTAATTTTACTGTCTCCCCCCCTCACCAATCACATAAAAAAAAAGTATGCAGGCGGCACCTGTGGCTCAGTGGGTAGGGTGCCTGCCCCATATACGGAGGGCAGTGGGTTCAAACTCAACCCCAGCCAAACTGCAACAAAAAAATAGCCGGGCATTGTGGCGGGTGCCTGTAGTCCCAGCTACTCCGGAGGCTGAGGCAGGAGAATCTAAGCCCAAGAACTGGAGGTTGCTATGAGCTATGTGAAGCCATGGCATTCTACTGAGGGCAATAAAGTTTTTTTTAGAGACTGTCTCTAAAAAAAAAACAAAAGAAAAAAAGTACATTCTCTTAAAAATACACAAACATGAATCTTACACAGAACTAATATGAAAACAAAGTCAGATTTCTCTACTATAGTTACAACTGAAGTTACAAATACTAAACTCAGGAGGAATAAAAATCAATGTAAATTGGACTCCTAGCTATTGAATTAAGTAAAGATCATAGATGGTGGACCAAGAAAAAGAGGAACTATTTTAAGTTAAAAAGAGACATCCCTTTTAATTATCCAGACCTACCTACCTGTGTCTTCTCTTGTGCCTGATCCGAAACTACAGTTATCTCTGCATGCCCATGTCATGTGCTTATCTAGCATCAGAACCTAAATTTAGAAAATAGAACCTGAATTTAGAATATAAATGTGGACTGTGAATTTAACAAAAGATTTTGGGGATTGTTAGGTCTCTTTAAGAAAGATCCAGATTAGATACATTGCAGAAGTCTTCCTAGCAAGATGGCTTATTTGGGGGTAACTTTTCACTCTGACATGTGCTGAGGAAATAAAAGAACAATCCATGTGATACCGGTTATTTTAATTGCTGTAGGATGCTGTTGAGTAAACTATTGTATGGTCCAGTGTTACATTATTGAAAAGTATTTTAAAATCTCTAAATTCTGAGTACAAGAAAAAGCTTTGGAGCTTATCTGTAAAATACATCTTTAGGAGAATGAGAATTTTGTAATTTGATCTTGTTACCTACTTTGATTGCTAAGAAGCTCTGAGCTGAACCACCCACATCGTGGACTTGGACAAGATCTTAGGACAGTGTTTCTGTATTCCACCTTTAACTTGTTTCATATTTTTGGCTTCTTCTTACATTCCCTTCATTCATATTAATTTTAAAGGCATTCCATTCTATTTGTAGTTCTGTAAATCATCTTAAATTATGCTGAAATAAGATGAGGTATAAATAACCATGTAATACTTATTTACCGCAGCTGAAGGAAAGCAGGCAAAATTAGGAGCATTTTTTTCTCTTGTCCCTTCCCCTGCCTCCCCACTTCATGTGGCACGTATTTCTTAAGTCATTGAGAATTAATTTCTGTGGTTTCTTAGACTTACCAGGGGTCAGGGGAATTTTTTTCTGAAGCTTTTTGTGTGTAAGAGCCACCAGGTACAGTTAGTTGTGCTGAGGGTGCCCTACATAAGAATGCCTGACTGAGAGGAAAAGTAGGGCTAAAATATACATCAGAAGAGGAAAAAATGCCATTTTCTCATTTGTCAGCTCTGAGGGGGGAGTCTTTTCTTAACATACAGGATGCCATATATATTATGCTGGGTTTTGATTCTTATCTTTTGATTAAAGTGTAAATTTGTATTACCAAAACTTGCTGACTCTTAATTAAAAGCATAAATGAAACAAAATATCCAATTTATTTTATGTACCTCTTTATGTTTTTATTTCATCATTTTCTAAATTTGACCCATTATGGAGATCTAAGATACTTATGGATCTTTGAAATAATTGAAATAACAATTTCTAATTTAAAATTGTGTTTTATTTTGGCATATTAATTACATCATCAAAGCCACACATGTAGTAGGAACTACACCTTAAATTTTCTACAAAGGACATAAGGATTGTGTTTTGCATTCCAGACAACTATATAGGATATCTAAGTTATTTAATTTGACCAAGAAATTCAGCTGAAACTGTTTATAGTCATAGTTTTTTTGAAATTTGCTATTTCATGTGTCATAGTGATTAGTGATGTTAGTGAATTGTGTTAATGTGATTCAATACTGAATATATACTCCTTCAAAATGACACATTAGGTGTACATAAGGAGATCTGTTCTGAGATTCTGTACCCTTGGCACAGTCTTATCTAATTCAGTTGTTTGTTGTTATTGATTTTTTTGTCATTCTGTTTTGTTGTATTTTCTATAAGGTACATTAGAACTATATTTTGCAAGCTGAGTAAATGCAAACCCAATTTAAGAGGTATAATTTTAATGTCTTGGTATGATGATATTGTGATTGAGAAAGCTCTTTGCTTTAAAATTAAGGTTTACTATATTTATAATTGTTAGGACACAGATGCATGCCCTTAGTAAATACAGAATTTTTAATATAAATGAAAATTTTGCAGATTTAAAAAATCACCTAGATAATTTTTAAAGTAGTGAGTTCGTTTCTCAATTTGATGGAATTGGATTATTTTGTTTTATAACTACGGTTAATTTAAATCAGCCCTCATTAGACTATATTAGAAATTTCAGGGAAAGAAAATAAAAAACCAGACATTACATGAAAACTAAGGACAAGGACACTTAGTTTTCAGACTAACAATGTTTTATATTTACCTGAAATATTCATAGGTAAATTATTTGTTTTCATTTTGAAATATGAGTCTAAACTGGGTAGGAAATAGCTCCAAGTTATATGAACTTTTTGATTTATAATTTTTTATTTATAATTATCTTTCAACAAAATTGCCATATAAATGATAAATTTTAAGTTATAAATTATAAATAATTTTTATTTTATAGGAAGTTGTAGTAAAAGTAGACTGCTTTGACTAAATATTTTAATTTTGATGTTTTATCTTAACTCAGAAATTTATCTTCTTTCTTGAAAAAACTGAAATTTAAAGACTTCTTTATTATAGCTGCATTTGAAACAATTAGTCTTGTTTTTTATAATCTTGTTAGTGTTGCCTGGTTACACAATTTATTTGCAGAACTAACTTTTGAAACCTGCTTAAACTGTTAGTTTTCAAGCATTCCTTGTTGTAAACTGTGAGTTTATACTTGTCAGGAATAAACTCTCCTTTGAAAAGGAAGAAAATAAGACAGTACACTTCTCCTTATTTTCTGTTTTGTTGTTAGTAAAATGAGGAACGATTACTTGAAACATCAGCCTTACCTGGCTTAGTTTTATCACGTGGGCATTCACGTTTACTGGTGATCTAAGTGCTCCACCTGCCTTTCAGTTTGTTTACCAGGAAATCAAGATGTGTAAACTGCAGGAAGTACTATTTGACCCTCTCCGACAGTATCTCATTACAATAATTGCTAATCTCTGAATAAGACAGCCATGTTTTGTGAGTAACTGAGAGAGAGAGGTTGTGTTAGGTAGATTTTAGGTGTTTCAACAAATAGAGCATTGTAAATGCTTACTCGGATTGTGTTTTCATGATAGCTTTGATAAAAGACATATGCTGACCTTTAGGGTCAGCAAAGCTAGGACACAATAGTAGGTATTCTTTCATGCCTTTTAACTGAAAAATATCACGGCTTGTTGTTTTGGAGTGCTGTCACTGCTGTGAATCGAAAGGATAATGGCTACTTCCTGATTAAACCCACTCTCCACAGTAAGCTGTTAATGTTATACTGTATGTCTTTTTCTACTATAAATGCAAGAGTATTTGGTGTTTTCTTTACTTTTTAATCATTGTATTTTCATTAACATATCTCTTACAAATATATCCTGAAGTTGAAGTTTACAATTTGAGTAGAAACAACTGTTTTAAGTTTGGAGGATTTTTTTTAATGAAAAGTATTTCTGTTTGATATTTTAAATCCAACCATCTCATGTACTTACTACAGACTCTGGTTGAAGAAATTAGATTTATTAAAAAACATTGACATAATAAATTATATTAAGCTGCCACTTTCTTGGTACTCTAAACAGAATTTTAAAAATAACTTACGTAGTAAATCAGATTTAATTTTTTAAAGAGACTACTTGGATAAACTCTTATTTTGATTTAATACATTTCATAATTCTATTTTTATATATTGTCAAAATATGTTGATAATTGTTTTAATTATTAAACCAAATTATTAAAAGATCCTTATGATATAAAAAACAATGTTAAGTATTCAGAATATAAGAAGGGAATAATGAGCTTCTTAGTTTTAATCCTGCAGCTGGCAGTCACTCTATCTGTGGTCTTGGGACAATCATTTAAACTGCTTACCTCAGTTTTCTTGTCTATTACCTAGATGAGTGCTTAGGTAAAATGTGTATATTTGTTTATTTCTTTATGATAGTACAAACTATAAAGAAAACGAATTTCACAAGTATTTTATAAAATGGAGAACTGACTCTGAAGATAGGAAAAACATGACCAGTCACAATAGAGAAATAATAGAAAAACTTAATAGCTTTAAAATAAACATCAATACATGGGCCTTTTAATTTGAACAGAACTCTTAGTTTTTTCTTAATCCTTTAAATGATATTACCAAAGGAATATACATGTTATTGGACACATGACTAAAATGAAAAGTGGAAAGCTTAAAGGTGATTTAACAGGGAGTCCAAATATACTTAAAATTTCTAACTCTTCCTCAAAAGTCTTATTTATGAAAATGAAATTGTTCAGAGCAGAGGAAAGTAGTGTTTATATTAATGATATATAAGTGTAGATGATCTAAACAGTAAGATGTTTAAGTTCTAGCATTAGGCATTTTGGTTGTATAAAAGAAAACATAATATTAAGAGTTGAAAGCAGTTACTGAAAAAGGTTATAGAACCTAATATCTAGAAATATTTAAAAATATTCAGGATAATGTGTTATAGAAACCCATTTTTGTTGAGAGAATTCTTTCTTTTGCAGAATGTTTATCAAGGTTATTTTAGGTAACTTAGTAATTTTTAATATAAAAATTCTAAGGAGATTCTAAAGATTATGTTTAGTGAATATTTCAGCTTAGTCAAGTTATCAAGGTAAAAATTATAATAGTGCCTCTTTTCATTTATAATAACAAGTAATATATGTCACTTAGTGAATGTTTACTATGTGCAAACCTCTGTGCTAATTCTATCATCATTTAATATTCATTATTTCCATTTTTTATACATAAGGAAATAGTTGCAGAGAATTTAAATAATTTGATCAATGTCTTTAGCCAATAAGTGCCAGAGCCAGATTAAAAACACTAACAGAGGCTCGGCGCCTGTGGCTCAACAGTCTAAGGCGCCAGCCATGTACACCTGAGCTGGCGAGTTCGAATGCAGCCAGGGCCAGCAAACAACAGTGCCGGCTGCAACCTAAAAATGGCCAGGCGTTGTGGTGGGTGCCTGTAGTCCCAGCTACTTGAGACGCGGAGGCAAGAGACTCACTTGAGCCCAGGAATTGGAGGTTGCTGTGAGCTGTGATGGTATAGCACTCTATCCAGGGCGACAGCTTGAGACTGTCTCAAAACAAAAACACTAACAGAACACAGAATTCATTTCCAGTGTCATACCTGGAAGCATCGTGCTTATATTTTGGAGATAGTAAAAATGCTTCTACCTTTCATTTAGATGGCTTTTTTTCCTTTGTCAATTTATCAGATATTACATAGTACCTGCTAAATGTTAGACACTTTAGGGAGATGCAGGCAATAACACTGGAATGCAAAACAAAATTTCTTGTTTCAAGAAGCTTAGAGTGTAATGGAAGAGGCAGAAAGTTAAAAAGCTGTTATAATACAATGTGATAACTGATATGGTAGAGATAAACACAGGATGTTAAAGGAGGCAAAAAGGAGAGATATCCAATGTAATGTTTTATTTATGTATTTAATTTGCATTTGTGTACTGTGTTAAAAGTACATGGGAAATATTAGTAAATAAAATTTTCAGAAGTCTCTACCTTTATGGAACACATATTGTAGTATCAGTAGAGATAATCAATATAAAGTATATAGCATGTTATAAATGCTATGGGGGAAAGAAACAGGAGCAAGATGTGAAGAATATAGTGGCATTTAGTTTCAGGGGCTGAGGAAGGACGCACTGAGAAGGTGATAATGGAGCAAACACCAAGGAATTCAGCTTTGTGGATACTTTTGGAAAAAATCTTCCAGGGAAAGGGCATGAAGGAAGAGTATGACTGCTGTGTTCAGGGAAATGAAAGGAGGCCATTGTGATTGGAGTTGAGAGAAGAAAAGGGAGAGTAGGTGGAGGTATTGTCAAAAGAAATGGGTGGGAGGATCATTCCCATAGTGCCTCACAGACTACTGTAGGGACTTAAATGAGCCTTTGCAGGGCTTTCATTAGGACTTGTTTGTTTTTAGACAGGGTTTTGCTCTGTCACCTGGGTTCGTGTGTAGTGCCATTATCATAACCAAAGGTCTCAAGTGGTCCATTGGCCTCAGCCTCCTGAGAAGCTGAGACTATAGGCGTGCCCCACCACACCTGGCTTATTTTCTATTTTTTTGTAGAGACAGGGTCTCGCTTTTGCTCAGGCTAGTCTTAAACTCCTGGCCTCACGCAGTCCTCCTTTTTTGGCCTCCAAAAGTATTGGGATTATAGGCATGAGTTATTGTGCTTTACCCCTCACTTACGTTTTTTTAAAGGATCATCCCAGTTGCTACATTGAGAATGGACTATAGGAAAGACCACAGTTAGAAAGTTCTTGGAGTAATCTAAGTGAGAGAAGGTAGTGGCCTGGTAGAGACAGTTAAATCCCAGATGTTTATAAGGTACAACCAAAAAAATTTCCTGATGGTCTGAATATGTGAGATATTAGAAAAAGAAGAGAAAGTCTACTTTGAGGTTTTTGGCTAAGCAGCTCGAAGGATGGTATTGCCATCTGCTGTGAAGTGGAGAATGTTTTCAGGTGGAGCAGGTTTGGGATGGAGATGGAGAATCAAGACTTTGGACATGGTAGAGATTGAAGTGTCTATTAGACACCTATTAGGATGTCAGTTACATCCTATTAGATATGCAAGTGGAGTTGTGGGAAGGCTTAATAGAGAAGATGCTATCTAAATTGGGATTGAATAATGAATTGGATGTATGTAGTCAAAGAGGGGGTTTGCAATTAAATTTGAGAGCATTTACACATATTGAGCACTTTAATGCATCTTTACACATATTGAGCACTTTAATGCATCTTGGTATTATCTTCCTTACGTAGTTTTTAACTAGAGTATCATGTAAACATCTGAAAAATAATAAAATTTAAAAAGTGATATAATTGTTTATTTTAAAGAAAAATTATTCTCGGTAGTCAGTTTTTCAGAGTATTTCACTGTACTATATTAATGAGCAATGCTGTGTACTTTTACATATATTGATTCTCACCAGAGTACTGTAAGGTAAATAGTATTCCCATTTTACATTTGGAGAAACTGAGTATGAGGGAAATTAATACTGCCTAAGGTAATTGATGTAAGTGAGGGGGTCCTCAAATCCAGGTCTTTAAATCCATTGACTATGTTCTTTATTTGAAAAGTATATGATGTTAAAGTTAAACTTTTTTAAAATTTCTGTTTGAAGTCTCCATGAGTTGTGTTTTTGAATATCAGTTACCATTCTGTGTTGTAACCCATTGACCCCTTTGACATAAGGTTTATAGATTCTTGATCATGTAGTCAAGTCATGTGTTGGTCTTTTTTGAATTCCTATAGCTTTTAGTACAGTTACGTACTACAGACACTCCTTCTGCTATACGTGGAGATAGGAGATACATTATCTCCACTTATAGTGCTTAATAAGTGCTTAGAAAATTATAGCTGCTATTATCATCTTAATTTCTCTTTCTTATACACATGCTCTGACCTTGGGAATCACAACACAAACTTGTTGGAATCGTGTAAATTCTAAAACTTCAAAGATTAAGTGCATGAGGACATTCTAAATAATGAAGAATGAGTTTTAATTTATATATTTTGTCAGCTTAGAAACCATCTTTGTTTTCTTCCCCCTTTTTTTGGCTGTTTTTTGGGCAGATTAATTAGCGAAACAGCTGTATTTCTGATTGGAAAAGCAATAATCTCAATGATGCCAGTGGATATTTTCATTGTAAAAGTTCATTCCGATGTTCTACTTCAGTAAAGAATAGAAATAATTCTTTAAAACAGATTTACTTTCGAGATATTGCTATCACATTTTAAAAACTTAAATGCTTTATCTTTTGGATCAAAGTATAAACTATTAAATTTTTGTAAGTTAATAACTTTACATTTATGATATGCTTTTAAAAATACTTAAGAGTGAATGATTCAGACAAACTACAGGGAAGAAATACTTTTACAAAAGCTGTTATAGATATAAAAAGTGTCAATTTAATAAAAAAAAAAAACCCTGCTGTACATTAAAATAGCCTGAACCTAGGTTATTTTAAGGCTATAAGAAGGGAATTGATAGAAACTCTACCTGCCCTATACATTTCTATTCTACAAATAAATTACTTTACACTAAGTTTGCTGTTTTGATAACATTTCTCAATTTTATCCATTTTTTTCAAAGGAACAAAAGGTATTTATTCATCCTTCCTATTTCTTTCTCTGAAGTATTCCTTTTATTTCATTATCAAAACCAGAAGATTTCTCTTAAGTAAAACTTACTTTAAGGCCACTATAATCAGTAAACAAGTTGTTTAAATAAATAAAAATTTTGGTTGGTCCCCACAAGATCGTTTTTTATTATAACTGAGTTATCTGTGTAATTTCATATTTTACTAATTCTTTTCAGGATTAGAATTATATACTTAGGCATAAAAATGTTAGTATATGTGTTAAATGTATATTACCCATCTACTTCAAAATTTTTTATTTGAATAATGTCTTTGATTCAGTTGGGGAATAGAGAAATGACTGATCAAAAAACTTTTGTTGAAAGTATCATTATTTCCTATTTTTTAAAATAATTTTATTAAATCATAATTGTGTACATTGGTGCAATCATGGGGCACAGTGTGCTTACTTCATATATAATCAGAAATATTTTGATCGTACTATTAGAGATAGCCTTCATGGCATTTTCTTAATAACTATGTGAAGACATTGATATTCTACATTTAATAAGTTTCACCAGTACCCTGCTAAGATGCACCGTAGGTGTGATCCCACCAATCGCCCTCCCTCCATCTATCCTCCCCCAGCCCTTCCCTTGCCCTTTTCCCCATATTCTTGTGCTATAATTGGGTTTTAGCCTTCATATGAAAGCTATAAACTAGCTTCATATTAAGGCTGAGTACATTGGATAGTTTTTCTTCCATTCTTGAGATACTTTCCTAAGAAGAATATGTTCCAGTTCCATCCATGAAAGAGGTAAAGTCTCCACCTTTCTTTAAGGCTGCATAATATTCTATGGTATACATGTAACACAATTTATTAATCCATTCATGGGTTGATGGGCACTTGGGCTTCTTCCACGACTTAGCAATTATGAGTTGGGCTGCAATAAACATTCTGGTACAGATATCTTTATTATGATGTGATTTTTGGTCTAGTAAAGGAATTATAGGATCTAATGGCAGGTCTATTTTTAGATCTCTAAGTATTCTCCAAATATCCTTCCAAAAACCTGCTCCTCTTCTGTGGTGATGTTCTATCATCTCTTGTCCCTGCTACAGGGCCTGTGAATGGTGTGATGCCTTCAGTGTGCTAAGGCTGCAGGGGCAGTGCATCCATACATAGGCTGAGTCACACACGTGCAACATAGGCTAAGTCACCTATGTTGTCACCTGCTGACCACGTGAACTAAGTGGGTTTAGAACAGCCAGTGCTATGTTAAGGGTGGGCTGGCCAGGAGCTTCTGTGTGGGCACAGGGGTAGGGAATCCCTTATGAGTGTAAAATGCCACCAGAGTGTCATGGAATGAGGAAAACAATGTTGCTCTTCTCAGAGAGAAAGCTGTATGAGAATGGAAGGATGCTTGGATGAGCAACTCTGGATGGACGGCAGATTTCCTAGGGGCAAGCCTTAGCAGGTCTGAGAAGTTGCAGGGGGGATGCTCTGCAGAGTAAGTCTTGAAAGTTTGAAGTTGAACTTCCCCAGCCAATAGATGAGATGAGATACTATGTGCAATGCCCAGGGTTCTGTGTCCTCTGTACTTCCCTCATTCCGCAGGGGTTCCCCACTCCAAACTCCAAATCAATAAAGACTATTTGTTTGAAGAAGCACTAAGGTATTGGCCTAACTGGGATGTTGGGGGCTATCTCTGCTCAGCACTTGACCATGGACTTGAGCAAGTCCCAGAGCATTCTTGTTTCTCCGTGCCTGGTTCTTAGTTCCCAATGCCGAGGTATGACTGTGGCACTGGCCTCAGGATGAAGGACTGAACTCTGGCTCAGTGATTCATATCCAGGCCTCTCAGGCCAAAGTTGCCACAACTCTGACCATTTAGGCTTTAGGGTGCAGATTTACTAGGCCTGATCTGTGCTCTAGGATGGGGCTCTCAAGGTTTAATATGCATACAAATCACCCAGGCATCTTGCTAAATGGAAGGTTCTCATTTAACTGGTCTGGGGGGGGCTCAAGATTCTGCAGTTCTAAGGAGCTCTCAAGTGAAGCCAATGATGGTCTCCAGACCACACTGTGAGTAGTAAGACTCCATCAAGAAAATACTGAGAAGGCAGTGCCTGTTGCTCAAAGGAGTAGGGCGTTGGCCCCATGTGCCAGAGGTGTCGGGTTCAAGCCCAGCCCTGGCCAAAAACTGCAAAAAAAAAAAAAAAAAAGAAAAAGAAAATACTGAGGAAACCTGAGTCTTTCCAGTGACAGAGGAATGAAATTGACACCTGTGTGCATAAACATGTCTCCATTTGCAACCTGGACCAGAATTAAATAAGACCCCAGTTTAAAAACACAATCAGTTAAAAACAAGCAGGAGTAATCACTGAGTGATTGGTTAATAGCTGCTTGTGGCTGTGCATTTTATGTTCTGAAATGCATTCTGGAGCTGCCTAGAGCTTCAAACACTGAGAGTGCTTAGACACATTGATTTTCACAAAGAAAGTTTCATGAATGTGCACAAAGTCACTGAGGCTGGATAGGTCACAGTTATGGCCTGAATGTTTTTTTCCTTCTTCTTATTAAATCATAGCTGTGTACATTAGTGCAATAGGGGGTACAATGTGATGGTTTCATATATAATCTGAAATATTTTCATCAAACTGTTTAACATAGCAAAGTATCTCAAGAATGGAAGAAATGTACTCAGCCCTACTATGAAGCTAATTTATAGCATTCACATGAAGGCTGTAACTCAATTATAGCACAAGACTATGAGGAAAGGGACAAGGGAAGGGAGGGGAGAAGGGAGGTGGGTGGAGGGAGGGCAATTGATGGGGCTACACTTACGGTGCTTCTTAGAAGGGTACAGGCAAAACTTAGTAAATGCAAAATACAAATATCTTCATACAATAACTAAGAATATGCCTGAATGCTTGTACCACCACTCCTAAATTTGTATGTTGAAATCCTAACCCTCAATGTGATAATATTAGAAGATGATTAGTTCATAAGGGTAGAACCTTCAGAAATCAGATTAGTGCCCTCAAAAGAAGAAACATGAGCATTTTCTTCCACTCTGCTCTCTATCATGTGAAGAAACACTAAGAAGGCAGCCATCTACAAGTCAAGAAGGGAGCCCTCCCCAGGCACTGCATCTGCTAACAGCTTGAGCTTGGACTTCCCAGCCTCCAGAAATGTAATAATGTTTGCTGTTTCAAGCACTCTATGGAATTTCTATGGAAATTTGCTATAACAACTCAAACTAACACAGTCACTGAGCCTCAAGCTTTGTCCATACCTGAAATTCATCTTTGATTTGGCTGGAGTTTGTCTGGGGGTCCAGTCTGCTGATATTGTAGTAGAGAGAGCGGAACTCACACACAGGGATGGCGGTGTTGCCACAGAGGCATGCTTCCAGGATGGCGTCATGCACAAATACATACTGTTCCTGCAAAGTCAAGGGGAGAAGGAATAGGGTAGTTGGTAAGAACAGTGGCCCGAGAACTTGTTGTCTTTGTTTCCTTTTGCAGACTATGAAGAATGAGCACGAGTTATATTACAGAATCCTAACTTTTTATCCTGTAACCCAAAGGGCCAAGTTTCCATTGTTCCACTGTGGTCACCTGAACTATGGTGAGTGTTGCTCCTTATACAAGATTGCAGAGCATAATCATTGATAAAAATGAGAAACTTCTAGACATGCTGTAGCAGGTGTTCTTGATGACAAGCCCATATTCCCTCAGCTTTCAATTTCACCTGTTTGCTGCACTTGCCTGTGATTCTCTGTTAAGAGCATTCTTTCTGCAGGAGCACACCTGGGCTAAGTGCAGGGCAAGCGAATAAGACCAAAGAGTCGATGCCCTGGGAAGCAGCCCCTAGGCTGTGACAGATGGAGAGTTGGGGATAAAAACTCAAGTTTCCTCCCTTCCCCCTTATGAGGGCTATCTTGGAGATGCAGGTTCCACACTATGTATCTGTCAGCGATCCCAGCAGAACTGGGCTTTAGCTGTGTTCAAAATCATCCTCCTTTGCTTCGTTCTTTTCTCTCTCTCACATTCCCACTCAAACCTCTGTCTCAGGGTCTGCTCCTAAAACGTGTGTTATCTTCCTTCCATCTCAGCTCTTTGTATCTCCTATTCTCATCTCCTGAAACTCCACTTTCCCTCTCTCTGCTTCAATGTTTCATTCCTTCTAGAACGTCATCTCTTAATCCATCAGGCAGAAGTTGTGGTTACTACTAGGCCTTTGACCAAAGTTTGTTGAGTGACATTTTTCCTGCAGAACGTGGCCTATTTCTCTATGAAGTGCTGATATCCAGGTGCATCATGATGAATCTGCATTTGACTATGTCTACCCCACCAGATAGTAAGGACCATGGCTGTGACTCTGAGCAGTGAGACTGCCTTCTGCACTCATGGGCCTGGGAACAGATAGAACAGCCCCTGGGTTTTAGTGATAGAAGCCCGAAGCCTGGCCTGTGTGTGTCAGCTCAGAGCCTGCACCAGGGTCCTGTGTGTGTAAACCTACCTCTGAGGGTATTCACTGCAGAGCCAGAGTGACTGGCAGGGCCCAGAGCTATGGGTAACTTCCTTTTGTGGGGGTGATGGGCTTTGCAGATCCTTATTTGATCACCTGGGCACCCACAGCCTTCACTAGAACTAGAAGATGGGCACAATGTAGGCACAAAGGGGTCAGCAGGCAGAAAAGGCTGACTAGCCAGAGAGTGTAGGGTCTTGGGGGGGGTCACATGGACCCACGTTCAATCACAGTCGGCTATTGAGATATTGGGGATATGAATCCTTGATTTCTTCTTCATCAGTAAAATGGGGACACTAGTAAGAGCTACACTGTAGATTCCTGGGAGGAGTAGAAACAACATGCATGCAGAGACAGCATACTACTGGCTCACAGTAGGTGCGCAACAATAAAGATGAGACAGTATGCTCCTGGCTCTCTCAGGTGCGCAACAATAAAGATGAATCCCTTCCATATTCCTCAGGTCTTGGGCTCTCTCACTGCACAGAGAGATGCCCAAAGGTCTCTTTCCTGAGAGTGGAGGCTGTGTATTATCTCTCTGGGAATCCTCAGCACCTAATACAAGTACTCCAAAAGTCTGTTGATTAAGCCATTCCCCGCAGTGACCAGATCAATGCGTGGTATAGTAGGCATTTGATACATGCCAGTGCTTCTCTTTCCCTCCTTACTCCTTCACCTAAGGCACTCAAAGAACCCCTGAAGTTGCCATCCTTTCCCTGCTTAGATGCCTTCAGAGATGGGGAGCTTCCCATCATTCATCACTGATGGAAGTCTCTGCACCGCAGACTCCCAGGTTAGCCAGGGTCCCCTAGCCATACAGAGGCCTCCCATAGCCGGCCACGTGTCTACTCCCTCCAGCTTCTTCCATACCCCATCGCTTTCTAAAGGATGCCTCTGCACACTTCTCCTTGGCCAGTAGCTCAGTCCCCTAGGACTCACCTCTGTCTGTACTAGGTTGACCCTCTGGGCCCGGAGCTCGCGCACACAGTTGAAGATGTCCACCACTCCTTCATTCTCTGCCATGTCGAGCATGGTGTCAATGGCGATGAAGCAGCCAGTCCTCCCAGCTCCAGCACTGGAAGAGAAGGTACTGTCCATACTAGGGATGTTGAGGTGGAGCCAGCCCTGGGGGGCCTTCCTGTGCAGCTCTGTCCTGCAGGGCTCTGCCGAGAGGCTGCAGGAGCCAGACAGAGCAGAACGGTCTGAATTCCAACACAACTGGGAGACAGTGAACAAGCATCTAAACTTAGAGCCACAGTTCTCTCCTTTGTGAAATGAGAGCGTAATGCTTGTCTTCCAGCGCTGTTCTATTTTGTTGCATTCAGTAAGCAAAGTGCGCCAGTCAATGTTCTTAGTGCTTTACTGATGTTACCTAAATCAATTTCCCTATAAGATTGTTGGGATGTTTCTAACTCTGTTTCACAGAGGCTTACCTTGCCCAAGGTCACACAAGTGGGCAGGTGGTAGAACTAAGACTTTTACCCAGGCAGTCTGGTTCCGGATTGTGTGTTTTTATGCATCCTTTCTTAATAATAAGCATGTAATGCTCACTTACACAACACGTGTGCACACAGTTTCCTCATCTGATGGATAACGATAATTCATCTACATAGCACAAAATACCTAACGTGGTGCCCAGAGCACTGGAGACGCCTAACGGACCTGTCTTTCCTCCTTCCTTCCCTTTTTTCTCTTCTTCCTTTTTCATTTTCAGCAAATCAGTTGATGGGCAGAAGCAAGAAAGGAGTGAGAACAGAGAAGAGGCGAGAAACTAGAGACCTCTGAGCTGTCCCCGAGGAAGAGTGAATCCCAGCGCCCCATGTCCAAAGCCTGCTGTTTGGCCTCACTTGAACCTGTTTCCTAGGATCGTGAGCCCACAGAGTCACTGAACTGGAGCAGCTGACCATCCTGAGACCCTTGTCAGGTATCACATCTGGCATCTATTCAATTCCTGATCGCCACTGGGAAATCTCAGACCAAGTACAAAATAGTGAGAGTCAATGAGACTCGTGGACCATGGCCAGCCCTTCCCAGATTATTGCTGGGGGCTCTAAAACAATGGTGCTGACCCAGAGACAAACAGGACATTTGCCTTAAATGTTTGAGTTTTGGAAAAGAAGGTCAAGCAGACTGTCAAGGAGGCCCACTTCAGGTGTGTTTTCACATTTTTCTTTCCTTATGGAAACCAATGTTTCTGCCTAACCATGTGGAAATCAGAGGAAACACCAACAGAACAAGATATGGAACAAGACAGAAAAGCAACATTGGCTGTTGGTACATCCAAAGAGTACAGGCCAGGGGGGCCCCTCACCTATGAAGATCTGGAAGGCAAACCTGGTAGAAGCAGCACCTTCCTTCCTGGTAAAATTTTGTTGTTTGAATTGTGTAAAGTTTGACTTATGTTTGCTTCAGAACAACTTCCACTACCCGTTAATCCAGACCCAAAAAGAGAGACTCAACGGGCAGGACTTCAGCGTCTAGGAGGAAGCACAAGGAACCACTCATCTATTTCTTCTTCAGCGTCTCATCCTCAACACGTTTGAGCAGAAAGAACCAGCCCCATTTGGTTTAGAATCTTGAAACCATCAGGGAAAGAGTTGCCTGGTGTCTGAGAGCCTCGGCGTTCCGACATACAACATGCCTCCTGGCAGGGTCTTTGTGAGGACTGCGCTGTGTTTCTTTCAGCATCATAAAGTAATTAAACACAGGATAGTTGGATCAAATACTATCTCCTACTTAATGTCTGTGAGACTTCATGTAAATCACTTAATCTTTCTGGGTTTCAATACTCTCATCCACAACATGATGCTAATAATAACATATAGACCTGCCTTACACCGTTAATAGCACAATACATGTAAATTGCATGAAGTTGCACCGAAGATACGGTGCATGTAAATTGATTATCCCTGTGCCTAGCTGCAGAGTACTTTCTCCATAAATAGTTGCTACTTACATTCAACTAATATTTATTGAGCATCTACACTGCACTAGATGCTGGGATTGGGAGTGAGGATATGAAAATAGCGTTCTTCTCTTGAAAGGATTAACTGAACAGTGACAGTTTTCAGTGCTTACTGCATGTTGGGAATCCTCCTAGGCACTTAGTTAGGCATCCCATTCAATCGTGGGTACCATTCCGCTCAGGTGTTCTCAGGTGACTTGCTATGGAGACACAGATGTAGAGTCATCGTGTACAGCACTGGGGCTTAGCAGAAGGCCTGATGAATATTCTTCATTGTTGCTCTTTCTCTGTAATCCCTATTCTGGCTGCTTTCTGGTGTATAGGGCTCGGGGACTGGTGTTCTATTGTCCTTGGGTTAATATGAGATGTAAAGCAGAGAATACATGCAGAATGCTTAGGGTGCTTAGGGGCTGTAAAGAGCATTACCGCCTCAGCCTCAACTGCCTCATCTGTGAAATGGGGTTGTGTAGCTACTGCTGCAGTGAGGATTCATGGATGCTATGTGAGGAAAGGGCTGGTTCTGAGACATCCTCAGTTTACAGAGTCTTCCTTGGTCCCTTGATTGACATGGACACTTCCAGGGCAGGCTTTCAATAACAGGAACATACAGGGTCTGAAAAGTTGGGCTGGCCAAGGTCACATTGGATGACAGAGACACTGGGAAGGAGGGGGATGCAGCCTGGCCAGACTTTGGGTTAGACATCCATCCTCCTGCAATTCTGAATGCCCTTGACACGACACTTCATCTCCATTTGGGAGGAATCAAAGACGTGCCATTCATTCGCAATGTGACTTTCTGGGTCACAGCTGAAAATATCTCTTCTCCATAATAAGGTGAGACCTGGTGCTGTAGACTTACTCTCTATTAGGGACCCTGCCAACCACCAATTGCATTTAAAAAAAATAGAAATGAAGAGAAACCAGCTTCCACCAAGGCACCCCGCTGTCACATCAGTGAGTGGAGTGTAAGTGTCTGGAGAAAAGCCATGTTGAATATCCCAGCACCTTCTCAGCACCTCAGCCTTCTCATCTGTGAAATGAGTGATAATCATGCCCACCTCTTGAGATTAGATGAGAAGTAAACGAAGTCACATGGGAGGTGTACCCACGGCAGACAAGCAGTGGCTGCCAGCATCCAGGATATATCTCTGGAGACTTTACTATTTCAGGGCAACAACAGTGACTATTGCTGCTATCACTGTCACGGATGCTTGGGAACTTGGGACCCAAGATCTCATCAGAAAGTGTTGGGGATGGGGGACACAGGCAGTGGAGTCTTTAAGGCAAAGAGTTAAGGCCACTGGAAAAGGTAGTAACTCCCTCCCCGACAAAGCTGAGCTGCAGAGGCACTCTTGGTTAGGTGGGGGACCTTGGACTCACCTGCAGTGGACCACTATGGGTCCAGCTTCGGGAGGGTTCAGGAACTTGACCTGGCGGACGAAGCCCAGCAGGCCAGTGGCGTAGCAGGGGACGCCGTGGTCGGGCCAGCTGGTGAAGTGGAAGAGGCGGAGCTCCCGGATCTCATGGTAGCCTTTCTGAGGAGAGAAGGGGCCTCTGTTCCTCCATCTGCTGCCCCCACGTACCCACTCGCAACATGTGGAGCTGCAGCTGCTGCTCTGAGGAACCTCCAGGGCTTAGTCACATTTAGAAAATGTGGAACTAGTTATAGTGAAACTGACTGCTTTATCGCAGGACTTCTCAGGACCTTTAGGTGCCCATACACATTCTGAATGCTCATGAAGGCAAGATAGCAAGTGTTTGCTCTGGGGGACCCTCTTTGACAAGTGTCTCACAGGAAGCGTATTCAGGAGATTCAAGGAAATGATGGCCTGAAAGGCCGAGTTCAAAATGTTTCTAGTGGAACATGAGACCTTTCAGTGATTGAGATTTAATGTCTTCTAGTGCTCCAGTCTTGACTCTGGAGCTCTGGAGCTGGACTCTCTGTGGCTTTCAGAGTTTAAGAAACTTGTCAGACTTCCTTATTAATTAGATTCTTGTTTCAAATTTTAAGATGTGAAACAAATAAAAGCAGAGCTTTGCTGACTGATAGTGGTGGTAGGGCCTAGAACTCTTGCGCCCAATGAAAATGTGCTCCAGGGGGCAGCGCCTGTGGTTCAAGGAGTAGGATGCCAGCCCCATATACCAGGGGTGGTGGGTTCAAGTCCAGCCCTGGTCAATAGCTGCAAAAAAAAAAAAAAATCTGCTCCAGGCCCCAGGACTTTTCTGACCATCCCTCGGTCAGGGTTGCACCTCTGAGCTTTTGCTTATACAGTTTTCCCACCTGCATTTTTGCTAATTGACAATCTCCTGCAGATATATAGAAAACATCAACCAGGAAGAGTTGTTGGGAGGATTCAATGAGATAATCTCTGTAAAGCATTTCATAAAGCACCTGGTTTAGTAGGTGCTCAGTAAATGTTAGCTATCATTATGATACAAGAAAAATGCTATAATAGCAACAATTATATTATAACTACCTTATAAACATGATAATAATTATTACTTGCAGTCTCATTCTTGCTCATCAAATTCCTGCAGCCCTACGCCTACACCAGCGTTTCTCAACTTTGGCCTTATTGACTCTTGGGAAGGATAATACTCTGTTTTGGGGGCTGTCCTGTGCATTGTAGGATATTAGTCAGTATCCCTGGCCACCACCTGCTACATGCCGATGACAGCTTACCTCCTACCCCCTAGCTGTGACAACCAAAAATGTTTCTGGACATTGATAAATATCTCCCAGGAGACTAGATTGCCCCAGTTGAAAACCACAGGCCTAGAACCTGTTGCAATCTTTTCTTCCCTTCACTCTTTGCAAGTTCTCCCCTCCCCCCAAAACATTATTCCTTCCATCTTCCCATTGGCTGGCTCCTCCTCCTTCATTCTCCACCCAAATGGTTCCTCCTCTGAGAGGCCCCCCTGACCACTCCTCTTCCTATGGGTTTCTCTCTCCACCCTTTGCATGTTCCTGTGGCTTTTATCACAATGCGTCATTATTTTATTGATCTGTCTGTTGAATCCTGGTCGTGCCTCCCACTAGGTGTGGGTTCCATGGTCATTGCAGCAGGATCCATGTCTGGCTCAGCTGCTGATCTGTCCCCGGTGCTGAGCATGGAGCTGGGCACACAGCAGACCCTCGGGTCCTACATATTCCAAATGAACAAACCAGCCAGGTCCCTGGGTGGCCGGGCCTCCCTCAGCCGCAGGGAAGCTGACCTTCTGCACTGTGAAGGTGCGAATGACGTATTCTGCCAGGGGCTCTGTTTCAATCAGGGTGACTTTGATGTCTCCGTAGACCTCTGTGTCATCTGGCCAGTATCGCACACACTTCACCTGTGGTCAAGTGAGAGACAGAGAGAGAACAGAGACGAGGATATATGAGCACGTGGCTATGGGTGAGCGGCCACCTCCTCTGGCCTTCCCATTCAAATACACCCAAGGGCGACTTTGGTGGACTAAGAACCAACCCATGGGGTTCTTAGCTGGCCAGGGGGCAGCAAACTCGCCAGGGCCAGGCTCACTCCCCAGAGGCATTGTAGCCATTAGGCATAATAGAAGTCCTTTCTTTTGCAAAGCTCCTAGTAATTTCCAAATGCAGTGCCACACTCAGTGATAAAGCAGAACAAGCTGAGCTAGCTGGGTACTATTATCCCCATTTTACAGATGAAAATAATACTCAAGTTCAGAAGTTTGGTGACTTGTCCTAGGTCATGTGGCCAGTTTGGGGGACTGGCTGAGTCCCTTTCTTACAGTATCAGGCTGGAGCAGCTGCGTGTTGTCAGCTGAGCAGAGATGAGGATAAAAGGTGGGAGACAGTGAGGAAGTGGGAGCAGAACTGGTCAGGAGGGGACACCATTCAGAATACTTATTGGAGGGGGCTGGATGGAGGAAGGATCTGAGCTGGGAAAAGGACGGCAGGAGCTAGGCTCCAAGTGAAGACTCTGCAGCTCCTTCCTGCCCCGGCAGTGGGTACAGGCGCTCAGAACAAGCTATCCCACTGTCGATTCTTTAATTCACACTCCATGGAGGAAAAAGTGATCACGGTTTTCCCCTTAAAAAAACAAAAGCATTATTACCATTCCGGGGGACGCCGCGCGGCCTAGAGTGGCCTTTCCCACAGTGTGTTCCGCTGGGTGCTAATAGGTGTTAGGTAAAAAAAAAAAAAAAAAGAAAAAGAAACAAAAAACAAACAAAAAAAAGGTTTTGTGGTCAAATGAGTTTGGGAAATGCTGATTAAACAGAATCAAACAGGCCGCTTTGCTACAGGACTACTCAGCTCCTTTAATGTGCTACTGCTAATGCGTGTGTATTTCACACCTCTCCAAAAGGGGCATAGACACACAGCATTTCCCAAACGTATTTAACCATGGAACCCTCTTCTCACTAAGTATCCTGCAGACTAGCATCCCATGGAACCCACTTAGGGAAACACTAGTACAGTGCAACAGGGTTTGAAGGCAAATGCAGTCATTGCCTGGTAGTAACACTCAGTAGCCGTGCGGCTTCCAGAAAGTGCTGGACCCTCCTTGAGCCTCAACAACAGTGGCAGCTACCATTTACTGACTGCTTACTAAGTGTTCTACAAATACTTTACATATATAATTTTTATGATGTATCACCCCCAACTTATGACATTAGATATTATTATTTTTTCCCATTTTGCAGATGAGGAATCAGAAGTATAGGAAGGCTAAGAAAATTGCCCAAGGTCAACTGTTAGTCAGGGCTAGAGCCAGGATACACACAAGGCCATCTGATAATAACCAGAAACACTGTCTGGAATGACTGATGTGAGACAAATTAAGGTAATTCACAGTAAGTATCTGGAATGGTGCTTGGCAATTAGCAGGAGCTCCACCAAGAGATGCCTTTCCTTCAAACATCCAACTCAGATTCACGGTCTGCCCTACAAGATAATCTGTTTCCAATGTGGGACAGGCTGGAATTTGCCTTTGAGTCCTTGAATCCTGGGTTGGTCTTTCTGCCCATAGTAATTGTACTCCATGGGCTTCTGAATGAGAATTAAGAGTCAGATTTCTTAACTAGGGTGACTTCAGGATAGTTACTAGACCCCTTAGGGTCTGTTTCCTCATCTGTAAAACTGGACCACAGACTGGGATAGGAGTGGGCTCAGGATAAAGTTTCTCTTGAGTCTAAATTCCTGTGAGGCCATGAGATGTCCACATCCCTTTCCTAGATTATGACAACCCAGGTTTTCTCATTATCATGAAGGCCAGAGCTTTTTATCTTTACAGATTATCCTGTTCTGACTCAAACAAAAACTTACCTGCCCACTCTTTTGTCACTTCCTATGATATATAAAGGATCTGTACACTTTGCCTTTAAACTCAGCAGCCCACCCACCCTCATGCAGCCGTTAACCAAGCAGGCAAAAAATAAGCTGGGGCTAGCAGTCCCATTTTCAAGCCCAGGGAGCAGTCAAGGATGACCCAGGAGAGAGTAGAGATAGGACAGAGAGGGAGACCAAGGCCTGAGTCTAGAAGACCATCAAGATGTAGAGGTCAGGGGGGAAGAGCAGGTGGCAAAGTGTCAGATGCTGCTGAGAGGTTGAGTAAGATGAGAAGAGAAAGTGGCGACTGGCTCGTCAACATGAAGGCTGTGAGTGGTGCCGACAATCTCACGATGGCAAAGTGGAGGGAGGAGCTATGCTGGAGTGGGTGGAAGCCACAGGAGTGAAGAACCAGAGCCTTCTTTAAAGTTTGACTGAAAAGTGGGGACGAGAGAATACTTTTTATCTACTATTTTCAGCTTTTTAACATGGAAGGCACTGAGCATGTTTGTATGCTGGGAGGAACAGTCTAGCCATAAGACAGACTTATTTTTCAATTGAGGGAAGTAGAACTTAGAAAACTGTTAAGCAGAATCTGTGATTCAAGGCACTGGGCTGGACTTAGAGAGGGCAGAAACACGGGCTTCTATGGCATTAGGCGGAGCCATAAGAAATGGCTGATTATGGATCATTTGGGGCCAACAAAAACAGCCATTGCTTGTGGTTGAACCTGATGACAGAGGGGAAGAACGAGAAGATGGTTGTAGATACAAGGGGGATTGTAGCCTTGTGGTGTGACAATGACAGTGCTCACGTCCAATGGCTTTAATTTCCTTGAAGTATATGAGATGATGTCATCAATGGAGAAAGAAGTGGAAAAAGGGATGAAGGGGATTTGAAGGAAAAGGGCATTGCTCAAATGTGAAACAGAAATGTCTCCCTTATAGGGTCCATGAGGGTGAAGTCTTGAGTAGGAGGCACTTAGCACAGTGCATGGAACAGAGAGAACCTGGAGAGCCCCCCCTAGCGTCCTGCCCGGGTACCTGCGGGAGAGTCTTACCCTGCCCACTTCCACGAGGTTTGTGACCATGACGATGCTGGCCGAGTTCTCCTGCCAGATCATTCTCCAAAAGTCCTTTACTGTCTCCTGCATGGGACCTGCCAACAGAGAAGACAAAGGGTTTGAGGCTGCAGGTGTGAGGAAGCAGCTGGGAGGTCTGTCCCTCCTGAATGGTTAGTCAAGACTCCACATTGGTCAGCAAGAGTTAGGCCAGGGGGTCCTCAGTAAGACACCAAGTAGCTGACTCTGGGGCCTGAGACAGGTATGTAAGCCTAATGAGGACCAGGTCAGAATAGGGATCAGAAAAGCCGCACTGAGAACTTTCACAGTCTGAGCCATCTACTGGGAAGATGCAGCTTCCTTTCTCCCTTCTGACTTCCTCCCGTTCAGACCTGTTCCATAAAAGCCATTCATTATCTTGTTTGGACTACATTACGGGGTGTGGTGTAGGGGAGTTTTCAAACATTGGGTTCAGAACCTCAGTGAGACACAGGCAGGCAACTGGGGTTAGGGTTTAGCAGGGGAGAGAGCTTCCAGGTGCCAGATGCTGAGAACAAAAACAGGAGATGCCTCATTTTTAGCTTTACAAACGCTGGAGGCATTTCTCTGAAGCCTGAACAGAAACAAAGAAAAAAAAAAAGACAAGGAGTAGAAAATAGAATCTGATAGTCCAAAGCAATTTCCTTGAAAATTACTCTTTCAGAGTCCTGGGCATACATTATTTTTAAACTGCAAAAGTAGTATGTGTGTTTGATATAAGAGTTTGCATACCATTTTCTATATTTGTGTGTGTGTGTGTATATTTACTGCAGTAAGCATGGCTATTCTATGCATTTTTCTGATGCCCTTTCTAATTCTTCCTAAGCATGGTATTTTTCATAGCTGTGTAGTTTTCTGTAACTTGGAGGTACTGCTTTTTAATCTTACTAATCTACCAACTGTTAGGCATTTACCATTTTTTACCTTTTTTTCCTATTATAGATAACACTGTGGAGAATGGTTTTACTATATATCTACATCACCGTCCACAGATACAATTATCTGCAGGGCTTTTTTTCCTTGGGAGTGCTCGAAAGGAATGATCATTTTTAAGACTTGTAAGAATGTACTGCCAAGTTGCTTTCTAGGGCAACTGGCCGCACCTCTCTCTCTTATGGGCAGGAGAGATAAGGCACTGGGGAGATAAGGTACCATCAGCTCCAGTTCTGTTTGGGAGAGGCTGATGGCACCTGCCCGCAGCTGATTCTTTTGCTCTTCCCTGCCTGAGCCCGCCCCCCATGACATTTCCTGGTGATAGCTCCTTCTTCTTCTACTCATATCCCTACCTCCTATAGCTGAACCCGTCACATCTCTCCTTTACAAACAATAAACAACCACAAGGACCTCAGCTGGCCCTCCTGATCTACCTCTCTGTGGTTCTTTATTGGCAGAGAAGGGCCAGGACCTTTAGTAGAGGAGTATTGGGGGGCCAGATGCAGAAGGAGAGCCCAGCAACCCACTGATTTCCCAGCGGGCCCTCTCCCCGGTACCCTGGAGGCCTCTCTGGGGCGCCTGGTGGAGGGAAGGCTCTTACCTTGAGTTGCAATGTAGTGGCGAGGTCGATGGTATCCCTGGGGGACAGGAGAAAAGCACAGTGAAGGGTCTCTAGTCAAAGCTTTCAAATAGCACAGTATTAATGCAAAGCCTCGATTTCCTCTTAGGCAAAATGGGATTAACATTAGCTATTTCCCAGAGAAGCGGCAAAGATTAAAGAAGCTAGTGCTTGTAAAGTGCTTAGTAAGTCACTAAACTAATGGAAGCTATTTTTATATTACTTGCGAGGAGCCCACCCAGACTCTCCATGAAGCCTGTTGTGCTGGGAACAACAACTGGGTGGGCACCACTTATGCTGATGCCCCCCAAACAGGTAGAGGAGGAGTCTTCAGGTCTTTCGAGGACATGGACCCTCCAAAAGTCTTTCCTGAGCCATGATTATAAGAGGAACACTGTATGAGGTCCTTTGGGGGTACTCAGAGAAGAAAATGGAAGAAACCTATACTATTGCTGACCACGTTGCAATATCGACAATAAGAAAAAGCAAGTTGGGAAGACGCCATATTGCTTCTCTCTGCCAACATGCCTGGGAGACCAATAGAGAGCTACTTACTGATTTGAAGACCAGTTTCTGATTTTCCTGTACATTTCAAAGTGCTTGGACAAGCTCTGGTGTACTCCAGTGCCCCATAACCCTAACCTCTGGGAAAGGAGTTGAAGGAGAGCTTCTCTTTTGCTGGGGCTTGGCATAGATGGAGAGCCTTCTTTCTCATCTCAGAGAGGTAATATGTATGCATATCATACTGAGCAGAAGCTTATGTTTTGGAGACAGACGGGTCTGCATTTAGTGCAGAACACTGAATACAATTAGTATTTGTTAAATGAATAAATGAGTGTATGAATGAATAGATAAATAAATTAAAAAAACAACCCAGATGCCAATGAGGGAGTTGTTGACAGCCCTGAAATCTACATAACTTTTGTAGTTAATCATCTCTGGAGAAAATAAGCCCCAAAGTTGGATGAACACCTGTTTTTGTCTTACATCTCATGGACCAGCTTTTCTGTCCTATTGAGGTGGATCAGCTGCCCCAATGCCTTTTTCTTCAGAAAATAGCCACCTGTGTGGTTTGTGGTGCTGTAGGAGTGTATCTCTAAAGTTCTGGACACACTTTCTGTTTCAAATACTAGTCCCTGAGTCCCCCACACATTTCTCTTCCGTAGTCTTTCACTTGCTCAACATCTAGTTCACAGGAACCTTCCAGTTGCTGGGCATGCTCTAGAGTTGGACTTCAGCACCAATCCAAGGCCAATGTCACAACTAGGACTATTGGATTAACCACATAGCAATCAACAGCCATGTTGAAACTCTGCTACAGTGGCCCTGTCTACTCAGCATACACAGTTCTATACTTAAGGACAAACATTGCCTACTAAATTTTTTTTTTTTTAAATTCCGGGAGAGCACAGCACGCCATGAAGCCCAGGGCCAATCAACAAGACATCAACAAACCAACTAGACAGGCAGTACTCCATAGTGGTTTTGTGCACCATAGACTCTGGAACCCAACTGCCTGGGTTTGAATCTCTTCTAGGCTGTGTGGTCTGGGGCAAGTTGCTTAACTTCTTCATGCCTCAATTATTTTTATTTTCTTGTAACATGAGGCTAATAGTGTTAACATCATAGTGTTGCTCAGATTAAAGGAGTTAATATATGACAGTTACTATGCCCCATGCACTATTCTGAAATTTAGCATATATGCTTTTGCTATTATTTTATTATTTACTTGGCAAACATTTATTGAGTAGCTACCAAAGACTAAAAGTCCATGTAAGCCAGTCGGCGGATACTGGAGTCAGGAGCCCTCCCTTCTGGAAGTGTAATAACTGAGCCCTTCTCCAAGACACAGGAGGTTGGAAGACCTAAGTCAAGATGGATGGGGATGCCCAGGCAGACAGAAAGAATTATACTCAGGGGTTTTCTTGAGTAGGTTTGGGAAGAGAAAGACATTCCCTAGAGCCTAAAAAGATGAGGTTTCTCAAGTTTACCCTCTTTTGCCATCCCCATCACTCCTTCTCACAGTCCCCATTCCACGTGGCCGGGCTGATAGCATCAACCTCTTGTTGGCCGCCTCACTGCAACCAGCTGCACCCTGCCCCAGTGAGCTTCCCTTGCACACTGGCCGTGTTCCCGAGCTTATAAGCCTACAACAGCTCTGTGCTGCCTAAGTGCCAATGTCCAAAAGCCTCAGATCGGGATTGGTCATCTGTCCCTCTTCTCGTCTCCAGTTACGCTTCCAGGAGTCCCTCTCGGTCCCCTCCCACAACCCCACACACCACTCTTCACTTGTACCTCTGCTGGGACATAGCACTAACCCCTTTCTCCTGAGCGGCCCAGCAGGGCTGTGCCTGTGCCCACTGAGCACGGACTCATGTGCTGCAGTGCCCTTTTGCCCTTTTCTCCTCATGGGCCATGGGCCATGCCACCCAGAGCTGGCCACAGTTTTCAGCAAAAGCTGGTTTGAATGGAATGCATAGGACACACCCTTCATGGTCCCAGCCGGGAGACAAAAGAACTTAGAAAAAACTGCAACTAGGAAATGTGCTTGGAATTCAACGAGACACAAGATTCACGTTTCGGTTGTGCGGCTAGACAGCCTGGGTTCACTGTTCCATCCATCCATCCATTCACTGACTCATTCACTATCAAGGCAGGAGTTAACTGAGCGCCGACTGCTGCGTACTACGCCCCAGAAATGCAAAAGCGGATCAGATGGATGAGGGCTCTGCTTCTGAGCTGCTACAGGTGTCAGGAAACTGGGAAGAGACCGGCTCTGTGGACTCAGTCAGGGAGGCCAGAGGAGGGCTCTGCGAGGAGACGGCCGCTGACTTTGCTTCTTCATCAAAGTTTGGGCATCTCAACATCCCCTGCCACTCCCATCTCATTCCTTCCGCGATATTCCCCGTTTTTCTGCTATTCTTCCTGAGTTCAATGTTGACTGCTTTTCCTCAGGAACAGCCACCCCATGTCCAATAAGAGGCCCGAGCATGGACCTGCCCCGTGCCTGCAGCATCCGCCCCAGAGACCCAAGTGGCTCTCCTCTTGCCTCGTCGGGCTTCTGCCCAGGTGTCAATCACTTCTGCAGGGCACTCCTCTCCACCGACCCTGAACACTCGTCACCAAACGGCACACTGTCCTTTATTTATTTGCATGCTATGCACTAGCCCTGTCTTGAATACTATTCATAGGGTGAGAGAAACCCATTAATGATGCACCTACTATATACTCCAGCAAAGTTATAATTCCTGGGGTCTCTGTGGGGGATTCCTGGCAAGACAGGAATCTGTCCAGGTGTATCAGCAGAAGGAATTCAGCACAGGGAGCCGTGCGTGCGTCGGTGCGCATGCTCGTGTGTGTGTCTGTGCGCATGCTCATTTATGTTCTGCGAGGGGAGAGAAGCTGACTCCCTTGTTCTGGTGAGAGGGGGCTCCACTGTGGCAGTGCCGTGCCTGGATTGCTCACGGCTGTGTCCCTAGCACCTGGAAGTCTTCCTGGGCCATGCGCCTTGATAAATACACACAGTATAAATGCATTCATGCCACGTGCCTGTCCCCAGCCTGAATCTGAGTAAAGAGACCCTCCCTGGCTTCCAAAAACCCACACGGTCTCCAAAGAGAAAACGGTCTAACCACGAGACTCCTCAGCGAAGGAGATAAAAGGAGATGTATTGCTCAGTGGGGCTCCTCTGGGGATTTGCCAGGAGCTAGTACAGAAAACTTCCTAACCTTAAAAGAACTTTGAGTTCATCTAAGTCCCACCTACGCAGCGCGCTGATCGACTGCAAACCAGCACTGGGCCTGCCTCCATCTGTCTGTGAGCAATGGGAAAGAGGTTTGCATCCAAAACGCATTTATCTCACTCTGCACTCGTGCATCTGTTACTTACTGGGGACCCAGATACGATATTTATTTCCAGGCTGGTAATTTATAACAGATTTAAGTGGCCAATACATTTTTGGGTGTGCAAACAAACCCGCCGGTGGGACGGTTCAGACGGTTGCAGACAGCGGCGGCCTCCGGAGGCCCAGACAGGGTGGGCCCCGTCCTGCTCCTTATCCCAAACGAGTCATTTCAATGAATCGTCAAGATCCAATTGTGGAGAAATGTTTCTAGCACCAGCAGTTCGCTCTTTGGAGCCTCAGGGAAGATTCTGGCTGGAGTACAAAGCAGAATCCCCACAGAGACAGCAGGAATTTTAACTTTGCCGGAGTATATACTAGGTTCATCCTTAACGGGTTTCTCTACACTCGCCCTATGAATAGTATTCAAGGCAGTGCTTGTGTATAGTTGATATCCTCTCTTTGTCCCTCCCCCTTAGAATTCTCTAAGGCATTTAGTCTTGTGACCTTGGGCAATTACTTGTTTGTTCCTCTCTTACCTTCCACCCTCTGCTCTGCTTGGTAGGAAGGTAACCTCTGTGGACCACACCATGGGTTCCCAATCCCTCCCTCTGCTAGCAGGAACAGAGAGCCCAGAGGCCAGGAGGAGGCATATATTCTTCCAGGTCCTTCCATGCCAGAACACCATGGCTGGGCCTTGTTTATCAAGGCTACAGTTCCTAAAGGACAGCCCTGTCTTATAGCTACTCTCTCCCCTGTCTGTATTCAAGACAGCCCTGTCTGTGCCTAGGGCTGGTAAGAGCTTCCTGGCGTTGCTAACCCAGAGATACTGCTCCCAGCCCTGTTGGTTTCTCTTAAATCCTGTTCCCATCCTTCTTAAACTCTTCTTGGATTCCTCCTTTGAGGGACCCTGTGATCTTTTGGGGATCCTGGAGAGATCCTTTACATCAGTTATCACATACTTGTGGGTGGCATTATCATCTCATTTTATAGATAGCAGAATGAGTAAATAGAATAATTTATCCGAGACCACAAAGCTAGTAATCAGAAAGGACTGAATACAACAAACCCAGCAAGGGACAAAGTCATGACTTTGTCTTGTTAGCCTTTGATTCTAGTGGCTGAGATTCAGCCCAGAGTGCACCGTCCTGTGAGAAGACAGCATGTAACAGAGGTTGTTTGTCCTGTGTATAATCTGCTCTGTGAGAACAGAGAGGGAAAGAATGTTGTGGGGTGTCCTCAGTGGGCAGAGAACCGGCATTTAGTCTTGTGACCTTGGGCAATGCTTTTAACCTAGACCTCTTATTTCCTACCTTTAAAGGCTTCCAAAATGCCTTGTACGGACAGATCATAAGAGAAACGGGAGGCACGATTGGTACTGGTGTTGTAGAGATTCTCTTGCATTTAGAGCAATTTCATTTGTTGCCTATAAAATACCAAAGTATTTCTTGGCTATGACTGCAGTCAGACGCTCACTCAATTTGGATTGAGTGTTCTAGGGAAGCAACTTTTGCTGGAGGTTTCTAGCATTCTAGATGATGAATGTTCACTAGAGCAATTTAAGCATGTGGAACCCTGTGTGTGCTGTGTCCTCAGGGTCCCAACTAACAAGCCATTGACAAGGTCAAGGAAAAATGGAAGGAATCAATTCAACCTGCACCAGCATGTGCTGACCAAGTCCCTGCTGTGCTCTGGCTACAGGTGGTATGTGGGAGTGGGCAGGAAAGGGCAGGAGAAAGCATTGCACTGGGGGTTGGCTAGGCCTGGTGCCCATCCTGGTTCTGACCAGCAGCACGGCCCAGGACAAATTTCCCAATCTCTCTAAACCTCATCCCCCTTGTCCCCAAGGATGGGAAGAAAACACCTGCCTTGAGGGGTTAGTAAGAAGTCTTGATAAACTGACTTATTCAAACCACCCATCACAGGGCCCCAGAGTGACTCATGAGAAGCCAATTGGCATTGCCACTGCTTCCTGCTATTATTGGAGGCAGCAGGATATGGGGAGCAAGGCACCCTGATTCAAACCCCTGCTCCCTCCTCCCCCACCCCCCAGCAGTGCACTCCTGGACAAGTTCAATCACTTCAAGAGCCTCGGCTGCTCCCCTGGAAATGGGTAGTAATGGCACCTACTTTGTGGGGCTGTGGTCTTAGTTAAGGAGATGTTGGTATGTGAAAAGAGACCAGTAAGTCTTAGTTTACTATAAATCCTTCTTGCCCAGCTGGCTCTAAGGTAGAGCTGTCACCTCTTCCAGGAAGCCTTCACCCACCACTTGCCCCACTACCAACTCTAGATTCTGATTTTCCTTTATGGTCCCATTGCCCCTGTTCTGTTTTCTTATCTGACTCCCTCCCCAGGCTTGAATACCTTTTAGGTTGGTCAGAGACCTTTAAACCAGGTCTCTGACCTTTCCCGAGCTCAGTGTTTGTGAAATGAATACTAAATGCACCAGGGCATGGGTCACGAATGCCTTGCTCTGGGCTGAAGAAAATCTTGTAGGCCATGGTGGAAAAAACTGCATTCACCTCCACCTCCACTGAAGCTCCAGCACCAGCTCTGGGCCACATAACAGGTCCTTTGTTAGGGTCCAGCAGGAGAAACAGAAACCAGTCTAGGTGTATCAGACGAAGGAATTCAGCACAGGGAGCTGGTTATACAGCTGATGGAGGAGCTGAGATGCCAAACAGGGGACAACCGTGCAGTCCAGAGACCTGGGACAGTGGAGGCTGCAACCACCTTTAGATCTAGGGGGATAGTCGGAGACAGAGCAGCGACCACAGCCCAGGAGCTGGGACTACGGTAGGCTGATGGAGGGGAGCAGGAGCCACAGACAGGAGGAGCCACCTGGGTGGCTGCCACCAAGGAAGGGGGGAAGGGAACACTCTGGCTACTCTTTCCTATCATGCTCTGATCTCCCCTCAAAAGAGTCAGCTTCCTTCCCCTTGCATAACACAAACATGCATGTGCGCAGACACACACACACACACACACACACACACACCTGCAATGCAAGACAGAGCAGGAAGGACAAGGGATAGGTCTGAGGACAAACAGGCCAATGACCAATACAAGTCTCAGTAAGTATTTGCTGTCATCTGGCTCAGTCTAGATTATGGGGGAATTCACCCCAAATGTCACTACACTTTGTAGCTTGTCTCTAAATACATTTGGGAGCCTGAGGGACCAACATGAATCTCTGAGCGTTCTCCAAGGCCCGTAGGCTCCAAGCTGAGGTCCTGAGAAGCACGGTCACGGAACCATGTCCCTCTGGCCATGGTGGCCATGCCTCACGCTGCAAATTCTTTCCCTTTTCTGTATACTCTTCTGGGCATGTGTTTGAGTCCAGTCCCTTCCTCGGCAGTCTCTGTAATAGTGAAGTAGCCTCTTTCCTAACTGGCTGTCTTCCTTCCAGAATCTCCTCCCTCTGATCTTTCTTCCCCTCAGTAGAAGATCAATCACCTCCAATTCTGAACTGGTCACTTCTTCACAAACAGTCAATATCTTCCTCTTGCCTATGAGATAAAGTCCCACTTGCTAAGTCTGGCCATCTAAGATGTCTGTGATATAGCTGTCACCTTATTTTCCCCTTTTCCCATTATACATATAATTTCTGCTCCCCTCACACAGAGCTGCTACACACCTCCCCGCAGGCTGCCACAACTGGGCTTGCTCCCTCTTTCCAGAGCCCCATCTCTACTCTCTTTGATTTTAAATTCCACCTGTGCTTGAAGCTTTGGTTCACATCACATTTTGCATTCCTGATGGAAGCAGCAATGTTTTTCCCCACCCCTGAATCCCTGCAGCATTTTATCTGAACTTATGACACTTACCACTTTCTGCTTTGCCCTGGAATTATTGATGGGCACCACTTATCTCCCTGCTAAGGTTTTAAAGGGTAGAGACTGATATTTTAGCTTTAGGTTCCTATAGCATCTAGCATACAGTAGGTGCTTTTAACTTTCTGTTGTGTAAATGGATGTGCCTGAAAATGAATGAATGAATGGGTCAGCAGTCACATCTCCAAATGAATAAATGGGGTGAGGGAATAAGACTGGCAGTTGTCCTGGCCCCATAGAGCAGGCTATTCTAGCCAGTCTGGAAGAGGATGCTAGTTACACAAATCAGGGAGGATTCAGGCTGCTCTGGACATACTACGGAAGGGTCACTTTTAGTGGGAGATCTTGGGGGACAACCACAGATCTTAAGCCTGCACAGCTGACCTCAGATCATGGCTGCCCTGCTCCGTTAAGACACTCACGTCAATGTAGTTGGCATTAATGTAGTCAGAGTGTGGGTCTCCATCCAACACCAGCAGCCTCACCCGAGAATGGTCATCTGGAGAGGAGAGAGAGAGAGAGAGAGAGAGAGAGAGAGAGAGAGAGAGAGAGAGAGAGAAGAAGAAGAAGAAATCAGGGGATGGTTGATAAGAGGCCTTTGAGTGAGGAGTCAGCAGCGTCTTCACTCACATTTATACATGATTGCTTATCAACTATTACTCTGCTCTCTCATTTAACCCTCACCACAGCCCTCAGTCATTAATCCCATTTACAGATGAGAAAATGATGACTCAGGAAGGTCAGCAACCTTATAAAGGACCGGATTGGTCACTTGCTTCTTTAAGTCTTAGCGATTTCAACATTAAAATAGGAAAGGAAATACTTTCTTCACAGGACACGCAGGAGAGACCATATAAAAATACTTGGGACGTGAGAGGGTTGAATCTGAACAAATATGCTCCATTTTCATGTTGGCTTAAAAACAGCAAGTGTACTTATTGTATATATATGCACAAATTGCTTCTCTTTTGCTCCTTGGAGTATTCTTGTTGAGAATAGATTGTCAGCCATATATTGTTATCGATACCATCATTAAAGTGAGGCTGACTAAATCATTGTAAAAGAGGTCATCAATAACTAACAATCGTGTTGCAAAGGATAGCCTTTCAGACACAATCCAGACATAAACAAGATTTGCAGGCTTTGGTTGATAGCATGCTTCCTTCAAATAACAGTAAATAAAAACCATTACAAGAAAACTAGAACAGCAGAAGACTTAGGGTAATCCTTTATAATTAATTAAGCAAGCTCTGACATGGGAACAGACACAACCTGGTGGGGTCTGGGTGGGAGGAGGGGCCTCAGTTTGTTATTCATGTCGCTGTGTGGTCACTGCAGCCTCTGGCCAATCTGCCATTCTCCAGGGTAGGGGTGGGGATCAGCAAGTGGGCTGGAGAGCTCATGGCATCGCGAGGGATTCTCCCACAGATCAGCTTATCCTGTGGGAGTTCCACAGCACTTTGTGGTCAATGGAGCACATTTACTGCCATGAACCTGAATTCCCTTGAGGTGCAGGAATCCCTTGAGCACACTTGCTGATCCCCACCCTTACCCTGAAGAACAGGGAGTGAGACTCGAATGCTCCTGTTTGATCCCCTGTACCCCTGCAGGCACTCAAGAAGTAATTGGCAGATGTATAAACAGATGACCCCATTGGGTTCTCACACTGACCCCATGAGAGAAGGAAGATGGGTCCTGTTACAAATGAGGGAACTGAGGCTTACAAAGACTGACTGGCCACGTGGGCCAGTGAATGGTGGAACATGGACGAGTGGAGTTCTCTCTCTGAGTTCAGGCAGTCTGAGTGTAATAGCACCACTTCAGAAATACCCTACAGGGAGATTTGACTCCAGAGAAGTGGAGTAATTAATAATTACTTCTTGAGTGCCTGCAGGGGTGCAGGGGATCAAACAGGGATGTTATCAGTCTGACTCCCTGTTCCATCCCCTGCACCTCAAGGGAATTTAGGTTCATGGCAGTAAATGTGCTCCATTGACCACAAAGTGCTGTGGAATTCCCACAGGATAAGCTGATCTGATCTCCATGACCCTTCGGGGAATCCCCGCAATGCCACGAGCTCTCCAGCCCACTTGCTGATCCCCACCCCTACCCTGGAGGACGGTAGATTGGTCGGAAGCTGCAATGACCACACAGTGACATGAATAACAAACTAAGGCCTCTCCTCCCACCCAGACCCCACCAGGGTGTGTCTGTTCTAATAACCAGAATCCACAGAGAACTCAAACTTATTACTAAGAAAAAAACAAGTGATTCCATTTCATTGTGGGCAAGAGACATGAACAGAAGCTTCTCTGAAGAAGACAGGCGCATGGATTGCAGACACATGAAAAAATGCTCATCATCTTTAATCATCAGAGAAATTCAAACCAAAACTACTCTGAGATGCCATCTAACTCCAGTAAGAGTAGCCCACATCAAAGGAGTTGAAGAGAAACTTCTCTAAAGAAGACAGGCACACGGCCTACAGACACATGAAGAAATGCTCACCATCCTTAATGATCAGAGAAATGCAAATCAAAACTACTTTGAGATATCATCTAACTCCAGTAAGACTAGCCCACATAACAAAATCCCCAAACCAGAGATGTTGGCGTGGATGTGGAGAAAGGGGAACACTTCTCCACTGTTGGTGGGAATGAAAACTAGTACATTCCTTTTGGAAAGATATTTGGAGAATACTTAGAGATCTAAAAATAGATCTGCCATTCGATCTTATAATTCCTTTATTGGGCATATATCCTGAAGACCAAAAATCACATCATAATAAAGATATTTGTACCAGAATGTTTATTGCAGCCCAATTCATAATTGCTA
>CAUYON010145320.1:0-12221 GCA_963573935.1 Arctocebus calabarensis
CTTTCAGGGATCCCTATGAGGCAAATATTGGTTTTCTTTGAGTTATTCAGGAGCTCTCTAAGACAGTGATCTGTTTTTGCCTTCCATTTCTCCTGCTCTTCGGCGGTTTGAGAGCATTCGAAAGCTTTATCTTCCATGTCAAAAATCCTTTCTTCTGTTTGCTCCATTCTGTTACTGAGGGATTCTACTGAATTTCTCAGATCTTTAAGGACTGCAACTTCTTGTCTCAATGTGTCAGAATCTTTGGTCATTTTGTCTTTGAATTCATTGAATTCTTGAGACATATTTTGGGTCATCTTTTGAATTACTGCTTGAAATTCTAATTCCATCTTTTCCTCCATTCTGCTGATCTTCTTTGCAATACAGATTCTGAATTCATTTCAGACATCTCAGCCATTTGCCTATGCAGGAGATTTTGTGCTGTGTCTGCCTTATCGTTACTTGGAGGGGTTGGTCTACTCTAATTATTCATATTGCCAGAGTTTTTCTGTTGATTCCACCCCATGGTTGTTTTTCACCATTGAGTCTGTCCCTTCAAGTGGTGGGCGCAGGGCCATGCGGTTGTCTGGGAAGTTTTTGGCTGGTGGTGGGCCTGCAGAGAGGCCTGGCGGTCACTGGTGGGGTCCCTGGAAGAAAGCTGGCCTGCAGAGGCCCATGCAGTTGCCGAGGGGCCCGGTGGTCACGGGTAGAGCCCCTGGCAGAAAGCAGACCTACAGAAGCCCAGCAAGTGGGATGCAGGGCCAGATGGTTGCCGGGGGTGTTCCTGGCTGGGGCCAGGCCTGCAGAGGCCTGGTGGTCACCGGAGGAGTCCCTGGCAGAAGGCTGGCCTGCAGAGGCCCCGTGGGTGCCAGGTGGAGGCCCGCGCAGTTGTCGGGACTGTCCCTGTCCAGGGACAGGCCTGCGGGGACCAGGTGGAGGCCCGTGCAATCGCCAGGGGAGTTCCTGGCCGGGGGCAGACCTGCGGAGGTCTGGCGGTTGCTGTCAGAGTTTCTAGCAGACGGCAGGCCTGCGGAAGCCTGGCAAGTATGGGGCCCAGGGCCAGCACTCGCCTATGGCTTCCCTGGCTGGAGGGGAGGCAGGTTCTCTGCACCCCCCCGGAAGTCTTTTCCCAGTGGGGTGCTTGATCCGGCAGGCGGGGTGGGGGCACTGCTCAAGGGTCTCTTCCCTCAGTCTCAGTGAGGGTTAGGCTTCTGGTTCGTCAGGTAAGGGGGGAAGAGTGTACAGTAAGTTCAGAATGGCAGGGAAAACTTTAGTTCAGTTTTTCTCCCTAGCAATAGTTTTCAGAGTCACACTGGGGTTCTCAGGGGAAGCACACCCCACTTCCCACAGCACTCTTCTGTGGGTTGAGATAAGAGGTCCACAGTTTACTGCTTGTCTGTAGAAAACCCGCAGGAGCAAAAGAGGAGAAAAAAAAGAAAGGAAACAGAAAAGCAAGAAACTCAGAGCTCTCTTGGGGGAGGGGATGGACACTCTTCCTTTCAGATGAATTTTGTACCTGAAGCTTGCTTTCTTGGGGTCACGGCCAGTCTCAGCAGAGGTGACCCACAGAAATCACTTCTCTGTCTCAGCTGGGCTCCCAATATTCACCTTAATTGTGCAGTTTCTGGACGTTATCTTCCCTTTTGGAAAGGAGCCTTTTTTGGAAGCTGCTTCTAGTCAGCCATCTTGCTCCTCAGGTCCCTTCAGAGAAATTTTGTAACACTTTTTCTGGAATGGGCATCAGAGCTGTTGTTGTATTAGCCTTGATGTCCTGTATGTTATCAAACTATCTTCCTTTCATATTTTGTTCATCTTTGGATAAAGAAGAAAGTCGCTGGGGGCAAGATCAGAGGAGTAGAGAGGGTGTTTCAATACAGTTATTTGTTTACTGGCTAAAAGCTTCCTCGTAGATAGTGCCTTGTGAGCTGGTGCATTGTCATGATCCAAGAGCCCATTTTTGCACACACGTTTCTTGTGCCAAGTTTTTCAGTTAAGATTTTCCTATTTCTCTGTGGTCATTCACTTGGTTTGTTATGCTTCTCATAGTCAGTTGATGATTTTGACACACAATTCAACATTTTGCAATGTTTCCATCAGTTCTGCATATGGGGGCAAGTATGTGAACTTAATTCACATATATTGTAGCTTTGTGTACTCAATAATTTAGCCTCAATATACATGAAGAAAAAATTTATAAAATTGCTATGAGAAATGAGAAATCCACAACCACTGTGTAAGAGCTTTAATACTCCAGTCTATAATTGATAATTCAAGTGTAAAAACTATTTGGGTTTATTTTGTGGGGAGTTGGTAAACATAAATTGAGCAACAGATATGTAAATGTAAAGATATTAAAGTTTTGTCCAATTCTGAGACAAGTACACTGGCTTAGTCTATGATATTTATTTAGACACAGGCTAGAACCTTTTCTTATCAACTGAAAATAGCAAAACTCCTGAAAATAGAAAATGAAAAATAAGATAATAGATATTCCAAAGGGGGAGAAGGTAAATATATAGACTGGCACACAAGGGCATGATTTGGGGTTTAGTATTATAATGCCTCAAAGGTAAGGAGGGGCCATGCTTTGAAATAAATATTTTAATTTCAAGTGCTAAATACTTAATTGTACATGAAAATAAATCTTTAAATAGGAGCTGTAGCTAATGACCAGAGGATGATTTCGTGTAGACCTAGGATAAGGGTGGGAGGGAAAGGTGCTTGCCCCTAATTTGGTTGTTTTAGCAATGCATTTCCATACTTTGTTTGTTGTATTTTATAATCAAAAATAGCAGATAGCAATACATGAAGAATAGGTCATAAAATTTTTGATGATCAAAATATCAATTCATCAAATAAGAGAATCCTATTTGTATCATGTTTTAGTTCAAATTCAAAATGGTATAGACCAGCTGTAGTATCATTCCTGACAGATACAAGTTACTCAATAAATGTCAAATGAAGGAACCAGGGACCAAATTCTTAACCATATAAGTTTTGCCTTCTAACTTAATAATATGTAGTATATATTTGTTAAATAAGGTATTTTACTCCATAGTATTTATCAATAAAGACACTGAAACAAATGAATACAATGATTACCCTTTTTTTGGTCACAGAATTGTGTATCGTTATTACATTCTTGTTCTTCCTTTCTAAATTTTATAAAACTTCCACCCTGAATTTTTTTGTTCATAATTCACCGTTATAGAAATATCTTTCCCAAGAACTGGGAAAGAGTAATACAGTTGCCAGCAGAGTTAAGTTCTGAAGTCTATGCATCATAGATCAGTACACAGACACAAAACAACATGGAAAGAAAATAAGACAGATTGCAGACTGGGAAAGCTTGATTAGTATAACCTGTTTTACACATAATATATTCACATATTTAATTACAGAGTTTTGTGATCAATCAGGTAGTTATGCTAAACCATGGAAACATAAATATCCTCAGAGGTTAGTAGTTCCATCCTAGTAATGTCTCAAAAAAATAATTTTAGCTATTAGGCTTCCCATTTTTCTTAGAATTCTCCTTTCTTTTCTTTCTTTCTTTTCTTTTTTTTTTTTTTTTTTTTTTTTTGCAGTTTTTGGCCCGGGCTGGGTTTGAACCCGCCACCTCCAACATATGGGGCCAACGCCCTACTCCTTTGAGCCACAGGCACTGCCCTTGAATTCTCCTTTCTAAGATGCTATTATCAGCTAACTCCACTTACTCTGGGCCAGTCACAGTGTCAGACATTTTCCATCATTAAGGTACATAAGCCTCATTAGAATGCTGTGAGGACAACTATCCTTGTCCTTATTTTACAGAGACGGGCACTAATTTTGTGATTTGAAAGCTCATGTAGTTACTAAGAAGAGGAGCCAGGATTTGATAGAGGAAAAACGAATCCAGCACCTGTGCTGTTAGCCACCACCCTGTTATTCGTTCGTTCATTCAGTATGTCTGTGCCGAACGCTCGCAGATGTGCCAGGCACAGTGCTAGGTGTTGAAACCCAGTGGAGCTAAAAACAAAAACAAAAACAAACCCCAATGAAACGTGCTGTCTGCGCTGTGGAAGCTTACAGTCACGAGAACAAAAAGCAATAAAGAAAGATAGAAGTAAAGGTTGAGGCGAGTGTAAGGAAATTACAGAGGGCTCTGGCATATGTGGTGGGGGCCCTTTCTAGATAAAAGAGAGTGATAATTAAGTAGAGAATGGGGGAAGAATGCACTGGGCTTGGAAAGAACATGGCAAAGTGTTTCAAATTCCTTTGACAAGATCTCGGAGGAAGAGGAATATATGTGCTGTGGGCCAATGCCATAAAAAATACATTTTTCTGTGGCCCCTTCTTCTGACTTCATATTTACTAAAATATAATTGGCTTCACAGATAGCTTGACAAAAAGAGGAAATGCACCAATAGCATAGACCTTTAGTATGTTATGCTGAGAGTCCTTCCCCCTTGTAAATTAATAAATTGACCCTTAGAGTGAATGGTCAGTACATGTTCTTCTTGTTACCAAGTTTATCAGCTTCAGACCTCCAGCCTTCAAAGCAGAAGACCAGATCCTCAAATAGGATGGCTTGGTTTCAAAGTTGAGTGCCTGCCCAAATCCAACCTGCCTTTTCTTTGATCATTCAAATGCTTACCTCTGCTCTCTCTCACTGGTGAAGTTTTATAAATATTCTATATCTGATAAAGTGGGAAAAAAAGACAAATGCTTAAAAAAAAAGAATACATTTAATAACATACAATCCATGATTATTCTGATTAGTTTTGCTGAAAAGAAAGTCCATCTGGGAGAAGGTCTGAATGAAAATCATGTTTTGAATATTTAGGGAATAAAACAGACACCACGTTGTCTCAGCAGTCATGCGCCGAGTGAGTAATGCTGGTATTCTTTTACAAGATTGTTTTAGTATAAAACTGTAGTAAACGGTGCTGGTAAGTGTTTCCCCACTACAAGCATGGAAACGAGACTTACTCATAATATTTATTTCTTCTCCCAAGTGCCTCTGCAGACCTGAAACATCTGAACTAACAAAAGGCCTCCAATTTATAATAGAACACAGCTGCTCTGAGCATTGCGTGCGGGCATATATGTGTGTGCATGACGGGAGGGGATTTCCTTGTATTTATTCATTTATGTGCCCTCTGGAGAAGGGACAAGTTCAGTACAACTGGAATTCTAAGTGGGCATTTGTCATATGTAAAAAGTTGGCTCAGGTCTGAAGTCTCTTCCAGGGAGCATGCAGCTGAGAGCTACAAAAGACAAGATTGTATATTGTTTAGGAATAGTGATGCTAATGGGTAGCATTTGCGCAGTGAACAATAAGTTTTTCTACCAATGTAGAACAGTGTATTTATTAACAAGAAGTGGGAATGACACAGAAAACCATTATCAAAAGACATGTTTCTAGAGTTGTTCTCTATTCGTAATTATTTACAGTCTCTGAGTTCACCTCCAAAACATGGACTATGCTTTTAACAAAGCAGAAAACAAAGCTATCAACTCTGTACTCAGTTCTTACCCTTCACTCTCTTCCTCCCAGATGGGTCAAACAAAGCACGAAAGACCTGAGACATTACCAATTTAGTAAAAATCTAGAGGTTCTGAAGAACACTTTTCTTTTTGTCTTTCCTACTGATTTTCTGAGCCTGTTCATTCATTTAACTTACTGAACTTGACCATAGGGACACAGGAATGGGTAAGTCTCTATCAGAGATCTGACAGTCTGCTGGGGAGATGAGTGACTGTATCAACATTCATGAGAGAATGCAGGTAAGTGTTAGAGAGGCGTGTTTAGAGCACTTGAGGGAACAGAATATGGGCCCTTAAAGTGATGCAATGGTGAGAGCAGTCTGAGATGAGCCCCCGGAGAGGTAGCACTTGAGCTGACTAGTTACTCACCATGGAGATGTGAGGCCAGAAAGAAGGAGAGCTTGCAGGAAAGAGCCTCTTCAGGATGTGGAGAAAGAGGAACATGCTATTTCTCCTCTTGCCTAATTTGTTTTAGTCTTGTACTTTTCTGTGAATGCCAAGAAAAAATAATGAGAGACAAGGATTCAAAGGAAGAGGTGAAATAAAACATGCAAAGGACAAATGGGGATCACTTTGCCTTCTGGGAGAATGTGGCTACTTAGCAATAGCTATTAAGCATTTTCTCCTCTAGTAACTAGCGAAATCACTCAGAAAATGGTGCAATAACCACGTTCACAAAGGAACACAGGGAACCCTCCAAAATGCTAGAGTTTCTATGGCTTATAGGACAGATGGGACCTCTTTAAAGAAGACTGATCAGGACTGACTTGCAAATCACTTGCCTTAGGAAGCAGAACATTTCAAAAATTAAGAAGAAATTCTGAATTTCATAAATGTCCTGAGTTTCTATAGCTTAGGACTTGAGTTAGAAATGGGCCACCCAATCATGGGAAAATCCTCTTCCACGTGGGCATCTGGCAGCAGCTGCTCCCCAGACTTCAATGCTGTCATTGTCGAGGGCAGTCTAATGGGACTGGAGTAGCTATCCTGAGAGATGAGAGCTATACATGGCGTTAGCAAGTCCCAGGCTGCTGGCAAGGGTGACACTCACTGGAAAACGCTTGTCAAGGCCTAGGCCACTAACTAATCATTCAGAATGCTAAAACTGGGGGCCATGGAGGTGCAGAATGGTCCCCTGCCAGAGGTGCAATTACACCAGGTTCCCAAGAATGGAGTCCCACTGCACACGGTGTGGCACCTGGTATAACACGCGCGGGTTTTGAGAGACACAGATGAGAAACTCCAGAAAGGAGATACAGCAGCCAGGACTGCCCCTTGTCCCAGATCACTCGACACTCAATGTGGGCTAAGGAGCTAGAGAGTGGACTTCACCATGAAGACTCCTGTGAAGTCTGGGAAACATAAGGGGGCCCAAGCACCGCACCCTCATTCTGGGGAAACAGACTAGTCCTCACCAGAAGAGTGAGTAAACAGAAGAGATTCTTCCACAAAGGGAGGGGAACAGATCTTAAGAAATATATTTAACAACAAAAAACAGGAACAAAATGTATTACATAAGTGATCAATACTCAACATGTTAAAATTTCGGGTATAGTATATACAGTCTATATTGTGTGTGTGTGTAATTATTGTTATTGTTCTTACTATTCAACATGCAGATCTGCTCCCCTCCAATACTCAGGATTTGCTAAGAAGTCAAGGCTTAGCCTTGCAGTAAAGGAGCTCAAGGTTCCAGATCTTCTTCATCTTGTGGACATAGCCGGGTGGGCACATGACCAGGAATTGAGTCTTGAGAGAGTTGATCTATAGCGAACAGTCCCTTGAGACCTCCTCACTCTCAGGGTGCCCGGCAGCCACAGAACCACCTGTCATCAGAGCTCAGTTGCTCCTGGGCCACGACTCTGACTGTACTGTGGTGCCTCTTAACGTGCCTTCGTCTTGACCCGTTTTTTGAGTTTGATTTTCCAGGCTTCCTAGAGGTTCCATGAGCTTCCTAATAGTCTTCTAGTTGTTCCTTTGCAGTCTACATTAGGCAGCGTTGGTATTCATTCGTGCCATTTGATACAAGAGCAAAGACTTCCCCCCCATCCCCAAGAAAGCTTTTCTTGATGAAGAAGTACATCTGTACTGTCTCATGGGTATTTAGAGTTTTCACAAATATAAAAAGTGACATTTTCTTGTCATAACCCACTAAGAGTCAGTGCTGGGGTCTTCCCCACATGACATCCTAGCAGTCGGTGCCCTGTGCGTTACTCCTGCCTGTGTTCTGTTCTTCCCAAACTGATCTCTTGATCACAGCTGCTCTCCCAACATACTTCTTCACATCAACCACCTTCTGCAGTCTAACTCAGGGTTAGATTCCTCGCACCTGGCTGAAAACCCTCGTCCAGCTATTTCCATCATTGACTTCAATGCCAGAGCCTGTGCTCTACATCACAGCTGAATCAGTTTAAAACATGACCAAATTAATCAATGTGGCACAAGCCAGTCCCAATCCTATTGTTGAATAGGAGCCAGTTGTATCCCTCACCCATGGGTGCCCTAAAAGCTTCATCGAGACCTTCTCATGGCTCAAAGAGAGAAACGCCTGGTTTATGATTTCGTGATAGCACTTTACATTTTATTGAGACTTGGAGATAATTCTAGACACATCCATCAAGCAAGCTGTTTGCAAGTCTTTCTTCTCAGCTGTTCCTGGTGCCAGATTGTCTAACAAATAGAGGCATAAACAGATGTAATTTGTGACTTGTGGAGATCATTCTCTGTCATGCAACAGGCCAGTTGGTGGCATGACCCCCAGTGAAGCCCACAGCCTGACTCACAGCCCTCTCCCTCCTCATAAACAGGAGCAGGGCTTGACTATCACACAAATAAAATGATGAAAGTTTGTTATAGAAAATTAATTTAAATATTTGCTTACAAACTTGATGGAAAATGGATAAATTGAGATATTCAGATATCTTAATGGAAAAATTAAGATATTTTCTATTATAGCATGCATTCACATAATCAGATCTTGCAAAGTAGAATTTTTTTTAAATTTTTTTTGTAGAATTTTTCTTTACTTGATTAAAAACATAAGTGGCAATGATAATTTTAAAAATAAAATTTAGAGAAAGAAATCAACAGGGTACATGGTTGGTAGCCCAGAGACATGACATATACTAGTATAGATGTACATATTTATGTGCATATTTGTGTTTGTGCATCAATAAACATATCTCTGTGTATATGTGTATATACAGGGATGTATATGTGTACAACATATACACATTTGGTATACAACAAACTTATCAAATTTTATGCATGAAAAGGATTATTGGAAAAAGCTGTGCCAGGATGTTTTCTTAACTACTTGTAAAGGAAATCTTCACATCATGTACATAATTTGATTTCACATGGATTTAAACTATATATATTAAAAACTATGCAATACTTAGGTAAAAGTATACAGGAATTTGACTGATCTTGGAATGAGGAAAGATTTTTTTGAGAAAAAATATCACTGTAAGGAATAAAGAAAAGCAGTAAGAGATTTGACTTTGTAAATATTAAGATATTTTATATTATAAAAAACATTAAGAAGCAAACAGGTTATTAGAATTCAAGGGTCCAATAAATTTACTCTGCTAACCTCTAAACCAATTGGAAAATAATGACAGTGAGTCAGTCAGACGGAGGCCTTGGTTGTTATTAAGCTCAAGTTGGTGGTGGGCAGACGAGTTTAGTAATATGAAGTCCTTATATTAGGCGGATAGACCCATTCACTCACAGGCCGCCTTGGACCGATAGAGGCCTTCACATATGGGGTCTGCCCATGTCAAAGTTGCAGGGTGAAAAAGAAGAATGGAACTTGTCCCTCTTGTCTCAGTGGGCACTTTTTCCCCAATTAGAGAAAAACTTTAAAGAGATGCTAGACTACATAAGCCCAGAATCTACTCCTAAAGTCATGGGTTGGGTTACAGTGATGTTTCTTACCTAGAAGGAAATGATAACGGGGACACAGAGACGTCAGGAATGACGTAGAACCATTCTCTACATGACAGAATTTAAGGGCAAATATTTGTTACAGCGTTTGCAACTGGCTGTGGTGCACAAGTAACTTACAGAAACCGGTAATAAGGGGGGGAAAGGAAAATCAAAAATTGAGCATAGGAGTTGGAAATTCACAGAATTACAAATACCCAATAAAATGATATTAAAATCCTCAAATCCATCAGTATTCAAAGAAATACACATAATAAACCTCACTATATATATACATACACACACACATGCTCGAAGCTTCTTAGAGTTGTTATTGTACCCTGGGAGATGACAGAAGAAACACAGGGTCCAGTTGCTAGTGCACTGCTAAGACTGTGATAATAAAGGAAAAGTAACAACTTCATACTGTACTGATCTATGAGAATGTCTCAATTTCTAATGTCATTAAGCTTTAGCTCATCAAGAAAGTTAAATGCACCAACCAATAAGATATTTTCCCCCTGTTTTTAATTAACGAATTATAGCAGAATGTCAGTGAATGAGAAGCAGTTAGTGTACCATGCTCCTAACCCAAGCTCTAACTGGCTTTGCTCCAGTCTGCCTGGTGGATGATGTGACAATATGACAGTTGCTCAAAGCTAGAAAGACAGACAGTACAGTGATGTGTGGAGGAGGTGGAAAGGGGGGCTGGTGTGGCAGAGAGGCAGGCCATTGGATGCAGATACAAAAATGTGGACAATGTACTTAGACAGAGATGACTCCTTGCCACCTCTGCTGGCCACATCTATCCCAGGGAAAATGCCCTGATTTGAATTTCTGTGGCTGATGCAGTGAGGAAATTGAATAAAATAAAATAGAAAGCCATCATTTGCCTTTAAAATTGGAAAATTTTATTTTCTAAGGGTAAGTATTGCTGTTGATGATATAGTGAGACTGACACTCTCATATACAAATGGAAATCACAGAAATGAATCAGAAGTTTTTATCAAGTGCATCATAAAGACACGTATTGTCCTACAGGACCCTATCCAAGGCAGAGACACTTTGTAGAAAAGAGCTTGGCTTTTATGTTATACATAGTAGCCAATAAAACAGGCTAGCAGGAAAAACAAGGTAGAATGATTTAAAGTCCCTATGAGGAAAATCTTCTGAAAAATAGAATCTCTCTAAGATATAATGTTATGCAAATCTATGAAAAACCATGCTTTCAGAATTTAAGAATATTGATTTTGATCCATTAAGTTTTTAACATAGAAGAATAAAATTACCTCATGTAGTATGGTTTGCACATAGACATATATGTAGCAAAAGGAAATACACGGAAATGGTAAGAATTTCCTCTCAGAAATGAATTGCAAATGAATTTTAAAATATTTTTATATATTCTATATTTTGTGTATTTTATATTCTATAATTGAGTTTTCTGATCCAATGACCCACTCTGACTATGAATTACTTTTGAATACATATGTATGGATAATTCATAAATAAACATTTATATACCACTTGTGTTCAGTTTTGTAGCTATGCTTATAATACTCTTTAGACAACTTTATAATTATTCATTTGCTCATCAGTTCTTACATGTCACAAAATTATCTTGATTTGAGAATTTTGCTATTCATTTTGCTATTGAGTAGGATATTTTTCCTTTTTTTTTCCAAGAAGGGTACATAATAAGTATTTTTTTTTGAGGATTTGTAGATCAAAGATTGTCTACTGAAGACTCCACTTATAAAAGGTAATAGAATAAGTGTAGGCTTTTCTTCACTGTTTTCTGACATTTACTGTTACGTAAATTTGGGGCAAATCTAATTTTTGTGCCATTAAAAGTCACCTATCTTGCTTTATTTTTGTCTAGATATTCTTATAGTGTTTTATTAGCATTAAAAGTTGAAAAACTATGGGTCCTATTTTTCATTCATTTTACCCATAAGTAAATAGTTCAATGAACTATTTTTCATTCATTTTACCCATAAGACAGAGACTTATTTTAATCTGAAGGCCAGTGTTACCCAGAAGATGAAATTCTATAGTCTAGGCATCAGGGCTAAAATGCTATCCCTCAGATCATACAAAGCTTAGGCATTTGCCAGAATTAGGGCTATAACCCTGCAGGTGAAATTCACTATGACTAGTTTAATAAATTATCCATAAAACCTGTAGTGTATAATCCATGAGTAAGTCTTTCTGGATTCTACATCAGTTTTCTTCTGAGCCAGACTGAGTTTACATCATTTTCAGACTGCTTTAATCAGAGGACAAACTGACTCAAAACAAGAATAATTGGATGTCCGCTGTGGGGCAGATATGAACTCTGACTGTGCAAACTCATCCCTTGATGTCATTAATGTAATTCTTGCCAAAAGGGTTACATGGACTTTGCCCTCTCAACACAGCTTCTTCTTAGTAGAGGAATCCTGTATTTTTCTGTAGGCCACACTTGCAGAAAGCAAAAAAGTAGTATTCTTTTTTTTTCTTGGCAGAAAAGTTTTACTAGGATGCCTATTTTTTTTTTTTTTGTAAGACAAAATTTATTCACAGAAAAGAAAGAAAAGAATACAGAAAACATTAAGGCACCTTTAGAGGGAGAAAATTCTAGTGGGGAGAGAGAAGCTCTGTCCGTTTCTCTCCCAATCTTTCCCCATCTCCTCCTTTAGGCCTTTAGTCTCAGGGTATATATAGGTGTATGGGTTCCTTGGCCAGGAAACAAATGAATACAGTCCCTTCCACCAGGGGCAAGGTGAATGAATGTATCAATGAAT
>CAUYON010145332.1:0-35118 GCA_963573935.1 Arctocebus calabarensis
TCCCATCTTCTCAGGGAACCAGCATCCTCCTAGTACCCTGTAGAGTAGTATTCTTTATTTACTTTGTTTGCCCTCCCTCATTTTAAAGGGAAATGTAAATTCTTTAAGAAAAGAAAATAGTTACAAGAGAATTAATAAGGAAGTAGGGTAGAATGAAAATACAAATTAAATACTCTAGAAAAACTATATATAACATATACAATTTATAAACACAGGTATAAATACATTGTAGGTTAGTCTGAATATACCTTTGCCTCTTTAGGTATTATTCCAATGTCTTGTCATTATTTTCTTATATTTCATTGTCCTGTTGTGTGTATCTCTTTTATGATCTTAAAAAAGGTATTTATATATTCTGTGCTTATAATTTCAAAGTCTTTCTTTTATAATATGGGATATAATAATTATATTTAGACTTTGATTGATATCCAACTAATTTTAGGTTATTTGAGAATTAGTTTTATTTTCTCTCCCTTCAAAGATTCTTACCTAAAATATTTCTTATGTATTTCCAAATCAATGGCACATGACTACGTTGTTGATGGTCTTCTAGTGACTTGAACTGGTGAATATCACTTCTTGCTTTTTAACATAGGATCTAGAAATAATCCAGAAGGAAATGAAAACTCCTTTTAAATATCACTTTGTGTTCTATTTATCAATCAGAAATATAACAAAATGAGGTTTATATGAAATCATTGGGTTATGGAAGTAATAATAAAGCATTTATGAAATTATTATTTCTAAGTTGAAGAAGGAACTTACGAAAACAAAAACACTTAGTTTCACTTTTTTATTATAAAATACAAGTGTTTTGGTACAATATTTTTGTAATTGGTCATTTAAAGGAGTATGAAAATTCAGTAAGAACGTTTTTGTTAAAAAAGGGAATTACAAATTCCCTTTATAAATTACAAATTATTTCAAAACTTGTAACTGTAGAACTCTAGATTATTGCAACATTTATCAGCTAATTGAAATATAATTTTCATATGCTATATAATTTAACTGTTACAAAATTTTAGACACAGATATTAACTCTGTTTTGCTTACAAGGCAAATGAAATTTAAGTCCTTTCCTGCTATGACAGCCAGTAAATACTAGAACTGAGCTTCAATCTCAGCTTTTCTGGTCCCTAATTCATTACACAATGCAGACCCACCTTTCAGTATTTCAATTGCAACCTTCAACAGGATTCACTAGCAATTTTCATATTATTTAGTTGGTGAATACATTTAATTAAAAAGACATATAAGAATATATTTCCATAGCTTTACCATATCTTATTTTTTCTTTCTTTTTAGAGGTAATGATATGCACAAGTTATTTTTTAAAATAAAGAATAAGTAATATTCTTTTGGTGAAGGATGTTTCACAGAGATAGAAGAATGACTCAGCAGTCTTTTCTGACTCTAGTTACTTTCTTGAAGACAGATTTATGATGATGTGCTGAAGTTTGTCATTTTTAATGCCTCTAAAAATCATATGAAACGTAGCTGAGAACCCTTTTGGAACAGAAATGCCAACATCTGAAATAGAGTTAGTGTGAGCAGCGTCCTTGGCTGTTGGTGCAGTAACTAAGGACATCAGGACTCAAAAATTAAGAGATTTTTTTCCAGGGGTTACTTCCAAAGGCTATAAAAGACATAATTCCATCCCCTAAACAACGTAGAAATATAACACACTTTTCCCCACTGGCCCAGCGAGATTAAGAACTACCTTCTTACCTGCTGCTCATGCTTTTTTCATTTCCTTCCTGGACTGGTCTATGGGGAGAGTTGTTTTCTCCCTGCTTAAGTCCTGGGGGTTATTATTATGCTTCCTTTTTAAAGGGGATAAGATAACCTATCTTAATGAAAATAAATGACTGTCTGTGTCCTCTGTAAAAAACTTAAAATAGTGAATTTATGATGCCTGGAAGAAGATTCAAGCTGGACAAATTTATGTCTTTTGGAGTTAGTCATTTCCTTTGAGAGTTTATGATAACTCTCTGTTTCCAAATTCTAGATAAAGTGAAAAATTATGTTCAATTCAAATATCATACTTTAAAATTTTGATTGAGTGGACAATTCATTCTATTTTATTTCTCACAAACATGCAAATGCATATTTAATAAGGTGACTCTTAAAATGATATGATGGATATGCTAATTACCTTAATTTTATCACTATATATTATATATGTAGAAACATCATTACTTATGAAACCAATAAATAAGTTTAATTATTACTTGTCAACTAAAAATTTAACTGTTATTTCTAAATGGAAGAATGAGGTACAAGGATTTGAGAAATGTAACAGAGAAAAAGAAGCTGTTTGATATAGAATGATTATAAAATAATAAGGAAAACTGTTAAACAACAAATAAGTTTCAATATTTCACATTTGATTTATGTTATAATTTTATTACCACTAATAGTAATAATTATAGCTAATATTTATTGCGTGTTTATTATGTGCATTTCAAAGTGTTTCCTGCCAATTATCCAATTTGTTTTCCTATATTCCACCTATTTCTGATATGGTATAAATTGAAACTATTTTCATTATATATATGATCCATTGAGGAGCTGCAACTACAAATACTTTGCCAATTGTAGATGGACTCAATATTCAAACACAGCTCCACTATCTCCAAAACTTGTATTATAAGCACATCAGGATACTCCCTGGAAGTGGTCTTGAGGCCAATAGTATATACACATACTATGGAAGCGAATATCCTTTTTTTTTACATTTTTTCTAACTTCACTTCCACCAATTTACATTTTCAAGTATCATTCATGAACCCTGACTAAACTAAGAATAAAGAAATACCTCTGCTTTCAGTTGGCAACCAAGTCTCTTGGCTATTAGTGTAATTTTCCAAGTTATGTGTGGGAGAACAAGAGAAAGTGCTACCATTGTTTATATAAAACCTCAGTGATATTGATATGTTCAGGGTCCCACTGGATAAACTCAGCTGTAGCAACAGCACAGCAATGCAAAGACCTGTGTTTGAAGTACATAAAATAGGCTATTATTTTTTTCTTCAGAAAACATTTCAAGAGTATTTTATCCTCTACCTCATATAATAATACAGTCCTATATGATTTTTGTAATTAAAAAGTTTCTGCCTTTATCCTGCAAAATATTTTCGTTGAAGATTAAATCAACACACTCTCATATTACAGTGAAATATTATCTCTGGCATAAATTGACTAAAAGAAGACCATTCATAATTTATGAAACATTGTATTTTGTTTACTTTCATGCGTTTTTGCAGGAAGATAAAAGAGGTTGTATCAAGGACTACTAATCACAAGCTATTTCAAATTAGAATAGTTATTAGCATATCTTGACCTAAAACGAAACCAATAACAAACTAGTGAAAATAAACAGAAGAGAATAACTAGCATGAGCTAATGCATCACTAGATGCCTCTTTAGTGAACATTGAGAATTCCAGGAATATTTTGTTTACAGCGTATTATAGACGATGAAAACTCAGAAAATTTTCTTTCCATTTTATATATGCAGAGACATGTTCCTTCTTGGAGGGTTGTGTCAATATTTCATTTGCAGAAACAAGAACAAAAACCACAGATTCTGCAAAATAAAGTTCACCTCAAGACCATGTTCAAAATCTATTACCATAAAGCATAGATACTGTCAGTGGAGATGGAATAACCCAGCAGCTGGTGGACATGATATACTAGTAACTATGGTACTGAACTTGAATCGCTGAACTGTAGATTTGATTGAAGGAAGTCTCAAAACATTGTAATATATCTGCCATTACTCATAAATTGTCTTACATGTGTTACCTAATTTTAAAATGCACATAACTAATATAGTAACTACAATGTTTTCTCACAAAGACTTTTGTGAAAGTTTTGAGACCAACATATTTTTACAAGTAAAATTTATCAAAATTTTACAAAATTAAACAAAATTTTAAAATTTATGTTCCTAGATGTGTAGTTTTGTATCTGTACCTTTATAATAATCTGACTTCAGGAAACTATCAGTGAACTACTTACTCTATTATATAACTAAAATAAAGTATTTAAGGGATATTCAGCTTTTTATAACTTGTATCCATCTTTTTTTCTTTGCACTGTTAAACTAGGAAAATGCACTTTTTGTTCTACACAGGTCAATGAAAATTTTGACTGTAATTCAAACAAACTTTGACTCTCTTTCTGCCCTTTTTTTCTCTGTCCCCTATGTGTGTGACAGAGAGAGAGAGTGAGGGAGGGAGGGGGAGAGAGATAGTGAGAGCCAATAAGTAGAAAATGAACTGATGGATGGCCCTGCATTTCTCAGGGAGCTCAATAAAACGATGAAGTTACCTAAGGCTGTGGAAACCACTAATGTCCTGTACATTGAAATGAATCGTCAGTAATGACTGGAGTTTTAATAATCTTCTTAAATAGAGTTTTTGTAAACTTTAACCCTTTCTAAGGGTTATCATTTAGTGATTGATGAGGCAACCTCTGGTAGGTTGAACAATTATCTTTCACCTATTAAAATGCTTGTATTTAGAAATGCTAAAAGATTTTATAATTTTATATCTTAATGTAAAAGGGTCCCTGAAAATGTCTCAAATTCTTCATCATTTGACTCATTCATTCTTTTAGGAGGCTTTTAGCAGATATGTACTATCTACAATAAACAAATAAATATTAGAGTCAAACAAGTTATTGAGGAGGAGTCAAATCTCTCAAGGAATTTTCGGGCTAGTGTAAGTAGAGCACTGCATTGAGGGTAAGACAAAAGCTAATTGCAATACGTGCCCCATCTTTCTTAAACATATGATGTAGGGATGTTATTAAAAATTTAGATAATACTAATGAAATGCTTATTAAGGCACAATATAATAAGTCAAATATTGGTAACTTTAAGTTCAATATTCAAAAATAGCAGTAAAAGATAGAAATATTGCTGGTGGAACAAGCCCAAATAAATTCCTAGGTATTTTTCTGATGAATTGTAAAATAAACATTCTAATTATTGAATTATCTGCATCTATTCTTCTATTCAACTTACAAAAAAAAAACTGCAGAAGACTAATGGATAAGTTTTCTCGTATCACTAAAGTTGTCCAAGATGAAAAATCTTGTATTTTTAAACCTATTATTTGACAGGTATTTGGTTTTGCAAAAAGATGTCTGTTTATAAGTTAACAAATTATACTACAAAAGGGAAAGGCATTATATATTTAGGGTAAATGTTCTTAAGAAAACATGAAACCAAAAAAAGTAAACAATAAACATTAAAGTGTACACAACATTGAAATTTAACTCCACAAATTTTCACAGAGTAAATCTACTCATGTAATCAGCACTTCACTCAAAGAGAACTAGATTAGTGCTCTATGTATAAGTAAATATCCCTTCAAGTCACTCCCTGACAATGCTAATAACTATCCTGTTTCTTTCCTAGTAGAATAATTCTGCTCTGTTTGAATTATAAATAAATAGAATCACACGGTATAGTATTTTTTATGTCTGACATTCTTCCCTTGACGTTATGTTTTTGGATTCAGTGATGTGAATTCTAGCAGTAGTTTGCTTATTCTCATTATTGCATAGTATTTCATTCCATGGATGGATTGAAAATACCATTTGTTTATACCTTCTACTGTTGGTGGAAGTTTGGTTTTCAGACTTTGATTATTGTAAATTGTGCTTCTATGAACACTCTTGTACATGTTTCCTGAGAGTGTGGCTGTGTATCTATTCAGAAGAAGATGTACTATTTTGACTTTGGCGTTTTTGTCTCCACATTGTGCCTGTGAGATACGCCCACACTGCTGTCTGCACCGGTTGTTCCCTCATTCCTCTTACTTTATAATGTTAGAGTACTTGTGTTTTCATACATTTGTTTTCTTCACAGTTTTTCTATGGTTGCACATATTTCTGGTTTATGTTAAATTTGCCTAGAATGATGTTAGCCCCAGAGAATGCTCCTAATAACATATTCATTGTCTGCTTTTTTTTTTTTTGCTGCTATCCTGAAGCTGCTTCTTAGACAATTTAACACTTGACAATCAATGCTTAGTGCTATCACTAACTTAGTGCTAATTAACTAACTATCACTGCTTCTATATTGTAAAAACAAGAGAAAATATTCAGCCTAAACAAAAAGTTAAAACTCTTCTAGCATTTTATAATTAAGTAGCCATTTACTTTAAGGTTATTTCTTTTTCTCATTGGAATACTTTATAATTAAGCAAAGCCAATGCCCAATTTACTAGAACCTTTACATTTCTTTATTTTTTTACATCACTGCATAGATTACCTTCTCATTATTTCCAGAAACTTAAGCAGTTATGGAGGAAAAAATAAACTCACTTAGTTTTTTTCAAAGTGAAAGTTCACGTAAAACTGTGAAAATTACTCAGCTACATTTGTTTTATTTTCTTTGGGCTTCTCACCAGCAAATTACACACTGGATGGTTTTTCAGGCCTTGCTAGCTTTATCTCTGTTTTAAACAATCAGCTGTGTCACTTACAATTTACCTTGTCTAAATGTTTTGTTACTGATACTATATAAAAACTTATCTCTTCTTCACTTAAAGAAAATTCTATTACTTATGTAAAATTCTACTACTCAAGTACTATATCAATTTTGAACTTTAACCTTTCTGTTTTTGATACATAATTTTAAGATTATTTAGAGATTTTTGTCAGTACAAGTGTTGAAAGTAAGACTTTACCAAGGAGTATTTGTGGCCCAAGAGTCTCAAAGCACATACAAAGGCAATTTATATTTCCCAGTGATATGTTAGAATAAGTTGAGAATGTAAACCACAATAGCTGCCTTAATGTGCTATTGACTTCTTTTTTTCTTTTTCTAAGAATAATTTTAATTATTATTTTTTTTTATGTAAAGAGAACTCAACAGTGCACATTTAGCCCAGTTTAATGGCAAGTTCTTTAGCCTCTGCCTTTTCCAGCTTGGCAAGGCAAGTCACAGATTTCAGACCAAGTACATTACCTCCCCAGTGATGGAAGATCTCACCATATCTCTCCTTAAAATTGGTCCTGATAGCTCCTACCAGCTTAGGCAGTGCTCCTTTGTCTTAAGAGTTAACCAGTGTGAAGGTGACAGTGGTGCAGGTCTGGCCTAGCCTGCCTTTCCCTTGATAATGCAGTAGGGAACCTCCATCTCATAACACAGGGCAGGCAGGAACACAGTCAGCTTCATGGGATCCACATCATGTGCAGTCATCACTACCTGAGGCTTCTTGTTCTCCACCAGGGTGGGGACAGGGTTAACCCCTGCTAGAGGACAGGTGGTCTTGTTACTTTCTTTAGAATTTCTTTCTTTAGTAGTTCCTTGGTCTCAAAGATTCATAAAATGAAGCCACTGACCACAGATCAGTGGTAAGATAGGAGTTATTAGACATAAAAGAATACAGAAAAAGGGGTGGCACCTGTGGCTGAGTGAGTAGGACACCAGTCCCATTTACTGAGGGTGGTGGGTTCCAACAAAGCCCCAGTCAAACTGCAATGAAAAATAGCCAGGATTTGTGGCAGGTGCCTATAGTCTCAGCTACTCCAGAAGCTGAGACAAGAGAATCACCTAAGCCCAAGAGCTAGAGGTTGCTATGAGCTGTGATGCTGTAGCACTCTACCGAGGGTGACAAAGTAACTCTGTCTCTAACATAAAAAAAAAGGGTGGTGCAAGTGGCTAAAAGGAGTGGGGTGCTGGCCCTGTATACTGGAAGTGGTGGGTTCAAACTCAGCCAAAAACTGCAAAAAAAAATTGCTGTCCTCTAACCTACTTAGTCGATGACTCAGAGGAAGTACTGCAGACGAAATGATTGATTTGTAAAGGGAAGACTGAAGCTCACTCAGGCATTCAGCAACTACCCATCTTTACTAAGTTTCTTACATACCCCAAATCATCAGATAACAAAATCCAAGAATAAAGAATGCAAGGGTAACAAAATCTGCCAAAAACCTTCCTTGTTTGCATTAATACAGCAAAGCATGTACACATATTTCTAAAGTAAGAATATCCTGTTTGCAGATAAACAACAATGCAGATAAACCACAAAGGTGCTGGGTTGTCTGTTCTGTTTGCTGAATTCCCTATATGGTTAACTGAAAGTTATTGTGTAAATTGAAGTAGGGAAAAAAGTGCAATGGCCCGCAGCCCCAGGCAGATGATTAATCCTGGACTGCAACTTGGTGGGGCCCTCTGGCACATTCTTTCCTTTAGAGCATAACTGCCTGCATTTTTTTCAGCAAAGCTGCTTCTGCAAGCTGGGGAAGAATATCCTCCAAAACTCATATCTCCCCCAAGTACTACAAATGTTCCTTCTCAGGACCTCGTACCTCAAGGAGCACAAATGAGACTGATTCTTACAAGGGTGCGGGGACTATGCCCCTTTAAAAAAAAACTGCAAACAGGCTCGGCACCTATGGCTCAACAGGCTAAGGCAACAGCCACATACACCTGAGCTCGTGAGTTTGAATCCAGCCTGGACCTGCCAAACAACAATGGTGGCTGTAACCAAAAAAATGGCCGGGCGTTGTGGCAGGTGCCTGTAGTTGGGAAAGCAGAGGCAGGAGACTCCTTTGATCCCAGGAATTGGAGGTTGCTGTGAGCTGTGATGCCACAGCACTCTACCCAGGGTGACAGCTTGAGGCTGTCTCAAAAAAAACCAAACTGCAAACAAACAAAAACAAGAATACAGAAAAGCACCAGAGCTCCTACCAGAGGGAAAGACCTAAATTGGAAAATCTCCTCCTAGGTCCTTTATCTAGGGGTATCTATATTTCCCAACAAATGAATGGATTTAGTCCCTTCTACTGGGGAAGATTAATGGTATGTGTTGACAAATGATTGGATATAGTCCATTCCCAGAAAAAAATGTCAGTGTATTCCCTTCATAAAATTTCTTGGGCCTAAGAAACTTGCATGAGATTGAACAGGCCTAGGAAATGGGGGTTCCCTCGTCATCCCTAAATGGGGGAACCTTAGATCAGTATGGTGCAGTCTTTGCCCTGTCAGCTCCTATAGGTTGGTGTGGGACAAGGAGAGACAGAGAGGACAAGGAGCTTTGTGGAGCTAGTGAACGTCTATAAAATTATTTAAAAAAATAAACAGTGCAAGGGGAGGGTGACGCTGTGGGGCCCCAACCTGGACACCTGAAGGTGTCTGCCCAGCAGTTGTCTGGCCTCTCTGACTACTGGAGCCTCCTACAGCCCCCTCTGCCTACTGTCTAACCCACTCACTTCTCTGCCAGCTGGGTCACCAACACCCCCAGGCGGGGACACAGAAAACACAGCAGGTCTTCCTGCCCCCTCAGGACATGCCTCTGGGGGCCACTCGCCCTGTATCAGTCTCTTAGTGGGGACATCCCCTTTGCCAGCAGCTTACTTCTCAGCTGGGGTGAACAGTCGCTGCTGCTTCTCTTGCTTTGTCTCTGGTCTCTACTTGTGGACCAGCTTAAGCAGCTGAGCAGTTTGTTAGACCAAGGCTTGGGTAAACTGGTTAATGGCAGAAGGCACATTCAACCCCTTGTAGTTTCTTGCTCCATCTAGAGTTAAACAGGTAAGGAAGACTTTACTCAAGACTGTTGCAATAGAGAGAGATTGAACTCAACTCTGCTAAAACAAAAGGTGGGAAGATTTTGAACAGATGGAATGACTTGATGGAAAAGTGCTGGAGGATGTTAGGGATGGCAGATGGTCAATGCAACTAGGCTAGCTGTGTGTGCAAATCTGTGCTTATCAAAGTTAGACTCCTTCCCTGTCACAGAAACTGGGAGTTAGGTTGGGGGATCTAGCTTTCTTAGTAATTGATTTAAGAGGTGGCTTCCAGGGCTTGAAAAGGACATTTTTCAGTTTTGAGTATTTATTTTTCAAAAATTCTGAGGAAGGATTTACAATTGTTTTGAATTTTCTAAAGTAAATACTCCAAGAACAGGGAGGTGAAGGGGCTATAATTGGAAAAAAGAAATCTTTCTAAAGTCTTTAATGAAATAGAGAAAATAATTGATACTCTTGACCATTATAAAATATTATTTTACATACAGAGAAATTGACAGAATTTTTTTATACTAATCCAGCAATTTATTTCCTGAAAACAACCAACCAAACAAATAAATACGTATTTTACTTTGTTTGTTCTGAGTATCTGTGTACCCTTTTTAGACACAATTATAAAACAAAGACATAGTTATTCTATTGTATATACTTACTTAAAACACATTCCTCTAATTTCAATATGAAAATGCATTAACTAAGAAGTGTAGCTTTTTTCAACTCAAAATGCATTCTTAATGTCAACTTCTTTCTATAACTTGAGTTTTTGAAATGAATGCAATTACTTGATTTGATTAGCAGATTTACTGTTGTTGGAGTATATGAAGGCTACTGATTTGTGGACATTGATTTTTGTATTCTTGATCACTTCCAGGATCCCTCTGGTTGAATCTCTGAATTTTTTTTTTTTTTTAAGAGACAGAGTCTTACTTTTTTGCCCTTGTTAGAGTGCTGTGGCATCACAGCTCACAGCAACCTCCTGCTCTTGTGCTTAGGTGATTTTCTTGCCTCAGCCTCCTCAGTAGCTGGGACTATATGCACCCTGCCACAACGCCTGGCTATTTTTTTTGTTGTTGTTGTTGTTGCAGTTTGGCCGGTGCTGGGTTCTAACCTGCCACCCTCATTATATGGGGCTGGCACCCTACTCACTGAGCCACAGGCGCTGCCCGAGTCCCTGGGATTTTTGAAGTATAAGATTATATCATCAGCAACAAGCAGAGTTTGACCTCCTCGTCTGTTCCTATTTGAATATTCTTGATAGCCTTCTTTTGATTACGTTAACTAGAACTTCCAGCACTATGTTGAAAAGCAGTGGCAATAGAGGACATCCTTGTCTGGTTCCACTTCTAAGTGGAAATGCTTTCAGTTTTACTCCCTTCAGTATAATTTTGGCTGTGGGTTTGTTATAGATGGCCTCTGTCAGTTTAAGAAAAGTCCCATCTCTGCCCATTTTCTTAATTGTTCTTTTCAGAAAAGGATGCTGAATTTTATTGAATGCTTTTTTTGGATCTACTGAGGGAATTATATGATCTTTATTTTTCATTCTATATATGTGGTGGATTACATTTATGTATGCTTCTTTGTTGAACTGACGTTGCTTCCCTGGGATACAGCCCACTTGATAACAGTGTATAATTTTTTTTACCAGGTAAAGATATTCTGTTTGCTAGGAATTTATTGTATATTTTTGTATTGATATTCCCTAAGGATTTTGGTCTGTTGTTTTACTTTTTTGTTGGATCCTTCCCCGGTTTTTGGTATCAGGGTGATATTTGCTTTGTAAAATGTGTTTGGGAGGGTTATTTCCTTATGTATGTTTTGGAATAGGTTCTGCCAGGGTATGAGCTCCTCTTTGAAGGTTTGGTATAATTCTGGTGTGAAACCATCTGGTCTAGGGCTGTTTTTTTTGTTGGAAGATTTTTGTATTGTTGATGCAATTTTGATGCTTGATATTGGTATGTTCATAATTTCCAATTCTTCGTGGTTGAGTTTATAAAAGTGCTGTGATTCTAGGCTTTGGTCTATTTCCTCCATGTTTCCAAATTTATGGACATACAGTTATTTGAAGTAATCAGCGATGATCTTTTGTATCTCAGTGGTATCTATTACTATTTTTTTTCATTTTTGATTAAGGTTGAGATCTTACTTTTCTGTTTCTAGTTAGTCTGGCTAAGGGTTTATGGATTTTACTAATCTTTTCAAAGAACCAGCTTTTAATTTCACTGATCTTCTGAATGGTTCTTGTGTTCTAAATTTTATTTAATTTTGGTTATTTCTTTGTGGTATGTTTGGGATTAAATTGCTCTTCCTTTTCCAGCTCCTTGAGATAGTGCGTTAGGTCTTTGATGTGCATTATTTCTGTTTTTTTTAATGTGGGCATTTAATGAGATAAATTTCTCCCCTCAGACTGCTTTTGTAATATCCCACAGGTCTTGACAGCTTGCAGTTTTATTATCATTTTGTTTGAGAAATCAAATAATTTCCTTCTTTATCTCCTCCTTTACCCAGTTGTCATTCAGCATAATGCGTTTTAGTTCCCATGAATTTATGTAAGGATGAAGATTTTTGTTGAAGTTGAGTTCTACTTTTATTCTGTGGTGATCTGAAAAGGTATAAGGAATAACTTCTATTCCTTACATTTGTTGACATTTTATTTGTGCTCTATGAAATGAACAATTTTGAAGGATGATCCATGGGCTGACAAGTAGAATGTATATTCAAGTTTTAGGGATAGAATGTGTGTATATGTCTGTTAAGATCATTTATTCTAAAGTCCATTACTTCTTTGTTTAGTTTCTGCTTGGAAGATCTGTCCACAATAACATTTATAAGTAAGCAAGAGGTATGAACAAAACCTTCTCTGAAGAAGACAGATGAATGGCCAATAAACACGTGAAAAATGCTCATTTTCCTTAATTATAAGAGAAAAGCAAATGAAAACTTCCCTGAGATATTGCCTAACCTCAATGAGAACAGCCCACATAATAAAGACCCATAGCTGCAGATGCTGGTGTGGATATGGAGAGTAGGGAATACTTTTGTACTGCTGTTGGGAATGCAAGCTAGTTCATCCTCTATGGTGGCAGTTCTAAATCTGTGGGTCATGACCCACAGGAGCTGTTTTAAAGGGCCTTGGAATTAGGAAGGTTGAGAAGCACTGCTCTATGAAAAGAAGTTTGGAGAATATTCAAAGAGGTAAAAGTAAACCTTCCATTTGATACTACAATCCTATTACTAGGTATCTATCCAGAAGAAAAAAAAATTATTTTACCAAAGGGGCATTTGCACTAGAATGTTCATTGTAACTGAATTGGCAGTGGCCAACATTTGGAATGAACCCAAAAGCTCATCAACTCATGAATGGATTAATAAACTGTAGTATATGTATATCATGGAATAGCATTCAGCCATAAAAGACAGAGACTTTATATCTCTTGTGTTTACCTGGATGGAGTTGAAGAATATTCTTCTTCGTAAAGTATCACAACAATGGAAAAGCAAGTATCCCATATATGCAATACTAATATGAAACTAAATGATAAAAAACTACACACCCATACCCAGAGAAAAACACAATTAAATTCAAGTGGCAAGGAGTGGGGAGGAGGGAGAGGGGAGATGGGAATAAGGAGGGGGATTGATAAGCTCTCATCTAATGGCCTCATTGTAAGGGTATGCCGCACACCCCTGGGTGAAGGATTCAACTACAATTTACACTTACCTAACAAATGCAAACAATGTAATCTTATCATTTATACACACATATTAATCTGAAATTTTAAAAAAGCCAAAGGTATTTGGGATTTATTTGGGCCTTGAAAAGATTTATTTATATTTCAGAATATTAGGCTGAGAACTTAAGTTCCTTCCCATTCATTTCAAAAAGGGATATTTTCCCTTGTATTTTCTTTGGGAGCATGAAGTAGTTCTTTATTTTTCTCCTTTAGAGAGAACAATCATTGCCCTTCAGCTATTATCTACATACTTGGGGTACTCATGTAAGACATTAACTAGGCTTTCTTCACCTTTTACCAGGAATGAAGCCTGAGCAAAGGAGAGCCAACATCCTCCTTAGTGTTTACTTATTATTTACTGTAAGATAATTAATAAAATATTTTCCTTTGATCCTGGTCACCTTATGTGACATTCAGGATGAAACTAACAAGTCTGAACTTTAAAAATCCAATGTTAGGTGCTAAGAAAATATGGAGGACTTGAAACCCATGTGTCAAAGTCCTTGACTTAGAAAGAGAGAATAACTTAGTGTGTACTAGGACAATAACAATCTGGTAACCAATGTCCATGGCAGAAAAGGCAAATGACAAAACCCTAAGAAGAAATGCACATTTCAGAGATGTCAATATCACCTGAAGGTGCTAAAGATCAGCTGACTCACCAGAGTCTTATTCCAAGATTATATATAACATCCACTAAAGCACTCAAAGCTTAACACATACATTAGATCCCCCTTAGGAGAAGGGAAGTATAAAGAAGAAAATCTTGAGAAGACATCCAAATTGAATAAATCTTGAGTTTAAACCGTGAGTAGCAGATTTATTTTTCATTATCAGCATCTATAGAGTTTCAAAAGCTTAGTAAAGGTTATTATAGATAAAGAAGTCACAGTATATGATGATGCGATTCATATCTTCTATATAAGCATTGGAAATTATTTTATTCCTCCAATTTTAATTCCTTTAGGCCTCTTTCATTTGAAAGGACAAGCTGATTGTGATGCAATATTACACAATTTACTACCTGGCTGATGCATAGACCTTTATGTCTATAAATACATAAATATGCTTCCTAAGTATGTACTTTTCTGAAGATATCATAGATATCTAAATTCTAAACTTTTTATTTATTGTTTTTTTAATTGGAACATCATTTGCATTACTTTCTGTTTTGCTATACCATATAAAAGGAAGAAAACAATATTAGTTTTGTTTTGAAAAAAATATTAGTATTGTTTGAAAACAATATTTCAAAAGCAGTGTGTTCTATGAAAGGATTAAAGTCTTTCATTTCTTATGCTTTGTATTTAGTATGCTATTTTATTTTTACTAATCCCCAAATATCTTTGCGGATTTAATATGCACCCGTAAATCTAAATTTTTGCCTGAAGCATTTTGCCTACCTTTTAAACCTTGGTTATGCTAATTTTTTAACATTCCAGCCATATTTTTATTCAGGAATATCCATTGAGTGCCTACTAGGAGAATTTTCTAGAGGTATGAGGATATGGGACTATAAATGGCAAGGTGTACATTATAATTGGGAGGAAGGCTGATAAAAACAATGCAACTGAATTATATAATGTTTAAAGAAGTATTATAATAAAGGCAAAAATAAAATAAAAGGGTAAATGAATATGAAATGTATGGTGAGGCAATTTTAAATAGAAAAGCCACTGGCAATGTGACATCTGAGTACGTACTTTGAAGGCGTAGGATATGTGATGGCTACTTTTACATGTCAATGCGGCTAGGCTAAGAGATGCACAAATAACTGGTGAAAAATTATTTCTGATGTATTTGTGAGAGTGTTTCTGGAAAAGACTAGCATTTGGAATTGTAGAGTAATGAAAACTGTCCTCACCTTTGTAAGTAGACATTATCTGATCAGGTGAAGGTCAGAATAGACAAAATTGTGGAAAAAGAGTGACTCTGTCCTCTCTTTTTGACCTGGACCAGTAATCTTCTCCTGCACTTGGACATCAGCATATCTGTTTCCCAAGTTTCTGGACTTAGATCCGGGCTTGGGTCATCTGCTCTGGGGTTCTTAAGGCAGAGAGCAGGGGATGTTCTTAAGCACTAGGACTGAATTGTATGTATCTCGGGCTTTCCTTATTCTCTAGCAGACAGATGATAGTTTGTTGGACTTCTCGGCTTCCATAATGGTGTAAGCCAATGCCCATAGTAAATCTCTCACAGGTATACCCTATTGGTTTATTTTCTCTGTGTAATTGTTATTAATGCACATACCTTTTGCATATCTGAGAGGCAAAGTCATGCTTAGTGAATCCCTGGAGCAACTAATATGGCTGGGACAGTTCATCTAGGTCATGGGAGTGGGGGGTGAAGATAACGTCAGAGAGTTGAGGAATGGGAGGCCCAGAGCTTACAGGACGTAGCATGGTGTGTTATGGGTTTTAGTTTTTAATTTTAGTATGTTGGTTATTATTGGGTTTTGAGGAAAAATCATACAATGAGCTTGTTTTTAAAAAATTTTTATTCGCTGTTTTGAGATTTCTATAAAAGCATAAGCAGAAAAAACATTTTTGATAGTATTGCAATAATTTAGGCAAGAAATGGTAACAGTTAGACCATAATGGTTCGTTGGTAGTAATAGGAAAAGCTCATTTTTTTAAAAATTACAGCCAACTGGATGTTATGATAGAGAACATGTGTTCCATGAAAAAAAAAGAATTAAACACTATGGAAGCAGGAAGAGTAGAGTTATCTGGTGTTTCTTTACTTTTTAAAATTCAAAAATCAATTTGAAAATTCAGAAACTATTTAAGGAATTATAAATGTTTTTGAATTGTTTTAGGATAAAGTTTATTTTATTCTTAGAAACCATAAAAATAAATCAAAGTATTCTTTTTTTGTTATGTAAACAATAGAAATTTCAACAGAAGTAATATTTGCTTATTAAGAATGATTAAGATTCTATTGAAAACATCTAGATCAGTTTGTATCTAAACTAATTTAGAAAAAGTTTAGTTTATAAAATGTCACTATACAGGATTCCTTTAACATTTTTAGTATCAAGTCATTTTACATTAAAGTTAATGGGTATGAAAAAATTATTTCATAAAGCATAGATTTTAGATTAAGATTATCAAGCTCTCATAATTGACTGGTATATACCTCTTTAGTTGATACCTTATTGTGATTCAAAATGCCTGTATTATTTTCACATGTAAGTAACAAGGATAAATTAAATTTACAACATTCTAGTCTTAATCAGTGTTTTATCATGAACTATTCATTAAAACCAGTTATAATTAATAAAACTGGATTATTAATATATATTCTTTCCATTAACTATAGATTTTGAAATTTAAATGTTATAGAAAAAATTATTGAAATAAATGAAAAGATGCAGAGAAGATATATGGTAGTTAATTATCTCCTAAATCATTAATACTTGGTAGGAAATTTGAAAGGAAACTCCAGATAAAAAATCCACAAAGAATCCTACAGGGAAAGGGGAAAGGGAGGGAAGGGGGAAGTTTGGGATTGAGGGAGGGTAATCGGTGGGGCTACACCTACAGTGCATCTTAGAAGGGTACAGGTGGAACTTAGTAAATAAATAAATAAAGAACATTTGCACTAGACTGTTTATCTCAGCTCAATTTACAATCACCAACACGTGGAAACAACTTAAAGGCCCACCAATCAAGGAAGGAATTAACAAGCTGTGGTATATGTATACCATGGGAAACTATTCATCCCTTAAAAAAGACAGAGACTTTACATCTTTTCTATTAACCTGGATGGAAGTGGAACACATTCTTCTTAGTAAAGCATCACAAGAGTGGAGAAGCAGAATCCAATGTACTCAATTCTAATATGAAGGCAGCAGATGATCTAATACAAGGTGGCAGTAGGGGAATGAGGGATGAAGAGCAGGGAAGAAGACAGGTGGATGGGGGGTCATGGTATACATCACTCTCCTTGGGGGCAGGACACCATTACAAGAGAGACTTTACCTCACAAACACAATCAGTATAATCTAATTCTTGATACTCTCAATGAATCCCAAACAACAAAAATAAATAATGTTTCCCCTTTCATAATTAATGAAGAAAATTATTATAATTATGCTGTATACACAACTATAAGTTTTTGGTGAATTTCTGAATTTCTGCTTTAATCACTCAAGTTCTTATTAAAAATTTGGTCAATAAAAAATAAATAAATTAATTAAAATTTGGTCAATAATAAGGGAACAACTCTAAACTAAAAAGTGAATAAATATTTTAGATAAGCAATCTTAGGTTAACATTTCCTTAAGTGTAGACCATAAAAAACTATCCCCATGAAATACTCATTAAGAGAAAGATTTAGTAGGAAAATAGGTTTAGGGAACATATCATATTCTTATCCCATTTTGGAGAATCACAACATAGTTTATAAAAATCTCTGAGAGAAGCAATCTTTAAGAAAAGGGAAAACTTGTTTAAATTTGGTTTAGCTCAATATTTTCTAAATTGATTTGTATATAAATTAAAAAATATATTTTTCACTTATTAATATTCTCTGGAAGAAAAACAAATTTTCGGATATACTGCACTCGCTTCTTCACCAGAGTTATCTTGTTTTAAATGACAGTTGTTAAAGGACAATATGGTTAGACATGGTTGCTCTTGTCCTACAGATTTCAATTGGGAAAGGCATGGAAAGAGAAGGAACTTCAAGGTCAGCTAGAGAAGTGGGACCAGTATCTCTGTACATTTGAAAACTACATCTAGGAATGTAGCATTCAGGCCTCCCAATGTCTTTGAAGTCTTTGCTTAACATTTCAAAGTTATAAATTTTCCCTGTCAGAGTGTCATAGGATGGAGGAAGCCTGGAGGAATCACTAATGGAAGAAAAAGTCACCCTTGGAATTGTCTGAGTATTCTTTTTTTCATCTTGTACGTTCTTTTCTCAGCCTTGAAGCTTTAAGAATATCTTTTTTTGTTTGTTTGTATTATCCCACCTCTGCCCATATTCAAGTGCAAAAGTACAACTTGCATATCGTTTCTATGAATTATACCCATGGATTCAACTACTGTGGATCAAAAATATTCAAAAGTTAAAAAAAAAACTAAATGAAACGAATGGTTGGGTTTATACTGAAAATTAATACTTTTTTCTTGTCATTATTTCCTTACAATGTAACAGTTACACTAGATTTAGGTATTCTGGGCAATTTATAGATGATTTAAGGTATAGCGGAAGACGTGTGTAATTTATATGCAAATACTATACCTTGTTCTGTAGGGTTTCGAGCACTCATGGATTTTGGTATTTGGGGTGGATCCTAGAACATTTTCCCACAGATATCAAGGGGCACCTGTGCATTAATCATGCAATTGGAATGAGTAACTCTCATACCCTCTCCTTTCTCTCTATGCCCACCTTCTCACTCATTCACTTAATAACCCTTTTAGATAAAGCCATATTTAAAATATAAACTACAAGGAATGCATAAAATCCACTTATGTGACCCAAGTAAAAAGCCATAGGGCACAGTCTCTAATTACAGGCAGTAATCTAAAATCTAGATGCTTCTTACACAGGCAACTCTATGCAGTTTGCTCCAGAGTGAATAACAGCATTGATTTCTTCTACATGCCCCCATAAGACAAAACGTTGTCAGTACTTCCCAATGTTCATGTTGAACTTCTTCATTAGGATATTGTGCATATTAAAAGAAATAAAATAAATGGGTAAAGTAAGTGACTAATTATGTTCGCAATTAGCACTAGTTTTAACAAATTCCCACTTTCGCCCATAAACCCGCATTTATAGCCCTGTGGGAAGTAACCTGTTGCTCTCTACTGGTCTAGCATTTTATTTAACAAAGCATGTATCAGGGTTCGTCTTGAGCTGGAATTATTTATGCATGTTTCTATTTTCTGCATTTAGATTTTAGTCCCCTCTGAGAAGGGGTCATGTTTTATTCACTGTGTCTCACCCACATTGGGCAAGGGGCCTTGCATGGTGAGAGCACTTCGTCAAGCTTACAGCACTATCAACTTGATGATGCTGTACATGGAGCATATTCTGAAATGTGTTGCATTCTTTGTTAGTGAGGGTTATTACTACTGTCTCCGGAGCAATGCTGATGAAGTTACAAGTCAGGAAATCCTGTCAATGAGAAAGTTAGCTGGAATGGCAGAAATGCAGGGTCCAAATGCATCTTCTTATTGTTCTCTCTGGAACAATTCCACTTTCCCAAAGATGGTATTATTTTTTTTTGCCTTAGTCATAGTGTAAGCAAACAAGTCACCTTTCCTAATGAGACAATTCCTCTTTCATGGGTTCTTAGACAAAGGCATGAGTGCATAAAACTTCCCGTTACATAAGTAACTGGGGCAGTGAAGAGTAAGAAAGTATTCAGGAAAAGTCATGGTCTGTGGCTTCTTTTTCAGTACTTTGGGACGTACTCTGGAGCGGAGCAGTGCATGGGAGACAATTTCTGTGAACGACCTCAGCACTCACTTAGTTCAAGCGTTTTGTTCACACCTACAGGAAACGAAACACAGAGAAGTGAAGAAACATGCTCGAAAGTCATGTGGTGAGAGGAAACACCTCTGCACTGAAGTGAAATTTAGGTCAATCTATATGAAAAGTAAAGAGTCATCTGTGATGGTTCCTGACTCTCCTCATTTTAGGCAGCACATCTTTTTAATATCAGGGTATATCTTGCCCTTGCTCCCAAAAAGCAAACAGAAGAAAGCAGGATTAACAGGAGGTTAAAACAGTAGCTTTCAATATTGCTGGAGGAAATGGTGCTCTGGTGGCTTCTGCTATAGACAGGGGCACACTGAAACTCAAGTTTCCAGAGCCTCCTACGTTCCTTGGGGCTATAGAAAACATAGGCTTCATCGTCCTGTGGAACTTGCAGCTAGGTGAACCAACTTGAAGATTCCAGGCAACCTTGATGACAGCTAGCATGGATCCAGAGCCATCACTGGTATGGAAACTTGTATTTTATCTTTTCCTCTTGGTCACACACTTGCTATTTGCTCATCATGTCAGTTACACAAGAATCAAACCACTTTAATCATGCTTCTGCCTCTCTTCCGTTATCTCCTCATTCCAACATTCTGCATACCATTGCTCGGGCCACCCTTTCCCTGGTTTCCATTGTTGTTGACCTTACTCTCCTTCCCTGCATGAAACTAGCCATACCCTGATATTTCAACCTGGTCCAACAAGGCAAATAAAAAGTCACTAACTTCTCATCCCTAAGTCACAAATCTGGAAAATCATGTGTTAAAATTAATAAAGAATGAAAATTATAATGGTACCCTATAAAAGAGACTAGAGAGCTGTGGTTAAGTACAGTAAGTCCAGAGCCAGAAGCTCTGGTTCAAATCCCAGCTCTGCCACTTCACCATTTAACTTCTTTATGTCTCAGTTTATCCAACTTTAAAGTGAGAATTATGACACTGACTGCATTAGTTAGGGTAGTGGTTTGGCTGTACAATAATGAGCAAAAGTAAAAATCACTTAAATGAAATAGAAGCTGGCTTTTATTAGCTGGAGCTAATAAGATGGCACCATGAGTCTCTGGGATCAGGCTCCTTGGGTCTTATTTTTCTTGGGTGGCTTCCATATCAAGGACCATGATGACTACTCCAGCTCCAACCATGATGTCTGCATCCTAGTCAACCAGAAAGGATGAGAGAAAGGAGAATTTCATTGAGTGTCCTCATTTCCCTTAAATGTACGATTCAAAGTTCCCCATTTCACTTCTACTCATATCCCATTGACTACATCCTAGTCAATGGCCACGTTTAGTTTCAAGGTATGCCATATGAGTTGTTAAACATCAATACTATAGCAAAAAGAGAGAATAGAAGGTAGAGGGAAATCCAGTAATCTCTGCCACACTGATGATGTAAAGCTCTGCAGATAAATGAAATACACATAAAAACCACTTTAAATAGTGCCAAAGACATAGCAAAACCATGTGGAAATCGTTGTCTATTAAAATAATGACAATACAAGTTAAATGCGCCTATGTCTTCTCCCTACTTTCAAACCATGGACAGTAAGAACCATGCAAAGTGTTTAGATGCCTTAATTTATGAACATAAAACACATGCTAATTTTTTAAAAGGTAAATGAGAATAAAAAGAGGAAAATAATTGCCCACCTAACCTTTCAATTATGAAAAGTTGAATGTTTATAATAGAACTACTTTTGAGCAATAGAATTTTTCTAGTGATTTTCAGAAAATCTATTCGTATTCATGAATATATTAACTAGGGAAATTAGAAAACCGGAGTTTAGAAAAATCAATGTTTACTTTAGAATATGATACCTCATGGGTTAAGGGAACTGAACATTTTTTAACAAAAAGAGTTGACAATTGTAGAGCTATTTTCTTTGCAGAAGATTAAAAGATAGCCCCTCTTTAATCCCTGGTACACCCAACAGAGTTCCACTAACACCTAAGGGGATTTCTGAGACAACAAGGAGATCCTCCTAATCTAAATGCGAAAACAAAAGTAAAATAAATATATGTAATCTTTTTAAACCAGCAAGTGACAAAACTTTGACCAGATCAGTTGTGTATAAAATATTTTTCTCATACAAAAATTCCATGAGAACAGGGCAAAAAAACTAATTTTTCTATTCATCGGGTAAAATTTCTTTGTATACTGTTTGTTACCATGAAATTTATTATAGGTTTGGAGACAGGTAGGACAGGGCACTGGCTTTTGAGCCAGACCATCTGGGTTTAAATCCTAACTTTTCTTACTGGTTTTACATAACCTTGGGAAAATTATTTAACCTCTGTGCATGTTGGATTTGTTGTCTGAAAATAGAAAAAATAACACAAAGTACCCCATAGAGTAATTATGGTAATTAATTTAAATAATATGCATGAAGTTAGAGCAGAAGCCTTTAGGACATTTTGGCTATTTAGTTATTAGTTTTACCCAATTCTTATGAAAGTTTTACAGCATTAGAAATGCTAACTAACCCCTTATTTTCACACAGCTTTACCTATCACAAAATTCTTTTATATCCATTGTCTCATTCCTGAACTTCACGACAGTTCTCAATTAGAGTTGATATCCTTCTTTTATTTTTTATTTTTTGTATTAAATCATAACTGTGTACCTTAATGCATTTATGGGGTACAATGTGTTCATTTTATATATAATTTGGCATTCTTACATCAAACTGGTTAACATAGCTTTCACCTCTCTTACTTAATTGTTGCATTAGACATTTATACTCAACTCTTAATGGATTTGACATGTACCCTTGCATTATGCACAACAGGTTTTAAAGGCAAGAAAGCTGAGGATCAGAGACAAAAAATAGCTTGTCTGAAGTTGCTGCCCCTTTGAACCATAGAGCCAGGGTGCAAATCCACACTTGCTGCTCTTGTGAATCAGCTTCCTCTGCTTTAATTGGAGGAACACTCATGGTGCTGATATGGGAGCCTTAGGTAATTGGATCCAGGCAGTTCCTCGTGGGAAGCTGTTCCTGAGCTACACCATGAGACCATAACTTCCTGAACACTCCTGATTGGCCGAGGTGGGCATGTGACTTGAGGGCAGTGCAAAAGCTCTGCTCAAACCCAGATGACAGCCACATTCTATTCCAATCAGATTTCCTTGTTTGGAAACATGTATACATTTCTAGCCCTGACATTGGTTTGTGAAAGAGGTGCACTCCTACTCCGTAATTTTTATCACTTCCCACCTGAATTCCATAAAATAGGCAATTTCGTTAAAATGGAAACACTTATTTTAAGGCTCCTCTTCAAGTCTGAAGGCTGCCTTTGAGTTCCACCCATACAGAAATTCCGCAGGTGCCACCGAAAAGAGCTAGATCATCAGGATAGAAACCGAACGTGTGAAGGTAGAAACGTGTGAAGGGAAACATGTGAAGTGAGGCCAAGGTGCTCAGAAGAGAAGGTTTGCAGAAAGACTACCTGGTGGCGAGGTAGTAGGAGCAGAGTTAGTTTCTGAATCATGTTAAAGGCAAAGATGAGCAAAAATCTAACTTCCTGGAGGCAAAAAGTTAACCTAGTTCCAGGGTCTACAGTATTAGATTTCATCTATTTGGAAGAGTCTCCCTTGTCACTGCATGAGTGGTTTAACGTAATTCGATTTAGTCTCTGTTTCTGGCAACCACAAGCCCAAGACAAAGAAATGTGTAAAATATCCATTAAGAGCTATTAGCAGGGTACTGGTGAAACTTATTAAAGGTAGAGTATCAATGTCTTTATATAGTGATCAAGAAAATGCCATGAAGGCTATCTCTAACAGTACGATAAAAATATTTCTGAATGTATATGAAGCACATCGTGCCCTATGATTGCACCAATGTACACAATTATGATTCAATAAAATTATAAAAAAAAAAAAGAGCTATGTCAGGACTGTGAAGCCAAATGGCTGATAGTTTATATGTTAAACCACATGGACAGCGGGACAGAGGGAGCTGATCTGAAAAAAGAAAGAAGGAGGCAGAGGCACATGGAGAACCAGGAGAAAGATGCACAGAGGCAGGAGCCTTCATCTCAGCTCTGCTTTCCCTGGGCTTTCTGAGATACCCAGTGTCCTTATAACAAATTTTATGCTTTGGCTTAAGCAAGCTCAATTCAGATTTCTGTAATATGCTACCCCAAATAGAGTAAATGCCTATATTGCTCATCCCAGAAGTTTGAGGATAATTCATTTGGATTCACTCTGGATGTGTAATTCAAATATGAACACATATATTTGGTCCCCAATAGGCTGTCTGAGAAATCTAGGAAAGCATTAGGTGACCGTTAAACCTTAACTGTCTTTGGTTTTGAGAAGATAGTTGTGTACACCAGTGATAGTCAACTAGGCTGATGTCATTGTTGGTAGACAGTGTTCCATGAATATTGTTATTTTCTGAGCAAAGAGTACTGGCAGCTGAATTACAAGTTAATTGAATAGCAACCCTAAAGAGAGAGAACTCTAGAGATACAGCAAATTATCTCCCTGGAGCCTGGTGGCTCCATTCCAGTGTAGTAAAGGTGGTGAAGTAGACACCTTCTCCTTCTCTCCCCAGAGAGATTGGTTTACCTCCCAGAACAAAGATATCTCTACCTCTATCTCTGTCTCCATCTCTATCTCTGTCTCCGTCTCCATCTCGTCTTTCATGCTCCAGGAAAGAGGATGGACAGCAATGCCAGCACCCTAGGAAGTTCTGAGTTTCACAACGAGGTCCTCCCTGAGGTGCTACATGGGTAAGTGGGACATAGGGAACTGACGCAAGATGCTGTCCATTTCTATTTGTTTATGTGTGTTTGTGTATTTGTGTATGTGTGCATATGTGTATCTATCTAGATATACACAGACTGGCAGCCTATGTCTTTTATATTGCAAGTATAAGTGTCTGAATTTCTGTCCAGTTTCAGAATGAAACTACATCTCAGATTGCCCCTGCCGGTCCTCGTGTATACTCATTATCCAGCAGAATTAATATACTTCCTTTCACTCTCAAAGGGTTTTAGAAGAGAAATTATATGTCCACCCAACATGGACCCTACATAATCTCGAGAAGTATCTTCAGAGAAGGACAATAGTATCTAGTTTTTAACATTATTTAATATGTAGTGATTCACTCTTTTAATTTGTCCATTCAAGTTATTGTAGTTATATTGCCACTGAGATAGTAAAATTGTTCCCTGAGTTTTCCCTCTCAATTCCTCTAGAACTTGGTTCGAGTGATGAAGCACACAGCACCTTCTGCTTTCTTTTTTAGTCTTTTCTGAGTAATTTCTTTTCTTTTTTCTTTTTTTTTTTTTTTGAGACTGAGTCTTACTATGTTGCCCTCCGTAGAGTGCTGTGGTGTCACAGTTCACAGCAACCTCCAACTCTTTGGTTTAAGAGATTCTCTTGCCTCAGCCTCCCAAGGAGCTGGGACTACAGGTGCCCGCCACAATGCCCAGCTATTTTTTTTGTTGTTGCAGTTGTCATTATTGTTTACCTGGCCCAGGCCAGTTTGAATCTGCCAACTATAGATGCTGAGCCAGTAATTTCTTTTTTATTTTCTTCAATTTCAGATTCCTTTTGTCCCCTCTACTTGTCTGAAATATTTTTCTTCATGTACGTTATTCCTAGTGTGAAGTTGAAGAAATGAATGAGGCTTCTTTTAGAAAAGGTTAATAGTCCCAGATTAACTGCTCCAAGTCTCAGGTTGTTTCATGTGTACTAAGAATATGATTTACTAGTGCCGAAGCTATGCAGAAAAACTCTCATCTCGTAATTTTCACAAGTTCAGTATCGGTTTTCCTCCACAAATAGAATTTTGAGACACAACAGTAAATCATTTATCCCTGGTTAGTGGCAAAAGGGAAAACAAAACCACAAAATATAGTACGTAGAATTCCTGGGCAGCCTTCTGTCCTCAGTACGGCTGAGGGTTTCTGTTTTATGTGGTTGCTTTCTGGACGTTTCTGTGTGGCTGCATTTCATTCATTATAAGACGTGCCTTTGAAATACTGCACTGCCTTCAATCTGATAACATAACGTTGATAATGCTTCATTCTTAAGAATCATGTTTTATTTACAAAAGATGAAGGAAATAAAGCAGAAAGAGGTAGAGCTAAAAAAATAAAATAGGAGGCACAAAAGCTGGAGATTTGGAGTATAATTTAGTTGCAGGCTGGAAAAAAAAAAACAAGAGTAAATCTATTACTGCTGCTTTTTAAATTGCACACGCACTTTATGGCCACCGGGTGTCTATCTGTCCGTGGTCTGATAAGTAAGTTCTGGAACTCATCCCAGAAGAGTTGGGGATCTCTCATTGGCACAGTCGCCAGCAGAGTCCGCCCTGTGGAAGCTCCATGCTAACACCAACAGCTCCCACTCTGCCCTTGAAAGTAGTTTTGGAACTTTTTCAAGAATGGCCATCAGAGCTGTCGTCCTATTACCCTTGATGTCCTGCATGTCATCAAAATGTTTTCCTTTCAATATTTCCTTTATCTTCAGGGAAAGAAAAAAGTCACTGGGGGCCCGGTCAGGTGAGCAGGGAAGGTGTTCCAACACAGTTCCTTGTTTGCTTGCTGAAAACACGGTACCATGGGAGCTGGTTCATTGTGGTGACACAAAGGCCACACCTTCATGCCAAGACTTTCAGATAAGATTTTCCTGTTTGCTTGGTCTGCTGTGCCTCACACAGTGAGACGATTTTGATGCACAATTTGATGAATTTTTGCAATGTTTTCATCAGTTCTGCCCGTTATTGGAACCTCTCTTCATCAGTGATACCTTCTCTCCTCTCAGAAAAAGGTTTAATCCATTTGTAAACTGCTGTGTTCTTCATGGCTTTGTCCCTATAAATGTGAACACGTCCCTGATTTTACATCCATACTTGCTCAATTTAACAAGAAATGTATGTTTATTCATTGCTCTAGGTCAAGCTCTGACAGTCTTACAACAACACACAAAAACACACAACATTAATGTGTGTGTGACGATAGTACTAAAATTATAAATTTCGTTTAGAGCTAGGGTGAGAATGCATTTAATTAAATTACCTTTTTTTTTTTTACCACTGGAAGAGCATATATTCCATCCCCAAGTTTAAAAATTAATGTATACTAAAATAAATTTTTTTATCTTTAATTATTTATTTATTTATTTGCAGTTTTTGGCCGGGACTGGGTTTGAACCTGCCACCTGTGGTATGTGGGGCCGGTGTCCTACTCCTTTGAGCCACTGCCCTAAAATAAATTTAATATAATTTGAATCACACAATGTTCTACAACTGAAAGAGTCTACTTCACTTCCCAATTACAAAAACAACATGCTTCCTTTGCCATTCAGCCCAAATAAGATGTGAAGATTCAATAGGGATACAGGTGTCTTGATCAGTTTTGCATTGTTATAAAGGAAATACCTGAGGCTGGGTAATTTATAAAGAAAAGAGGTTTTCTGGCTCATGGTTCCGTAGGCTGTGCAAGAAGCATAGCAGAAGCATGTGGTGAGGGCCTTAGAGAGCTTCCAGTCAAGGTGGAAGGTGAAGGGGACCAGGCGCGTCCGTCCCAAGGTGAGAGAAGGGGCGAGAGGGAGAGGGAGGGGGCTCTACTCTGTAAACAGTCAGCTCTCACATGAACTAACAGACCAACCGAGAACTCCCTCCTTACGATGGGGAGGGCATCCAGCCATCTTGAGGGATCTGCCCCCATGAGCTAACCGTGACCCCCATTCAGCGCCACCTTCAACACGATATTTGGAAAAGAGAAACAATCAATGATATCAACAGGTGAGCAATATTTACAGAGCCTGTTTAAGGGGCTAGCTGAACGGTCATTCTCAGAATAAACAGAGAAAAGCTGTGTTAAGTTTATCCCCAGGTAGTCTGAAAGGAAATAAACATTTACTCATCTAGATCAATTCCCTGATTTTACAGAGGCCCGATTCATGAAGCAAGTTAGGATGCAGAATTAGAATTAGAAATTGGGCAGTTCCCTGTAATGCTACACCGACTTCACTGTGACATGGGGGCGAGGGTTCCTGCCCTTTATAATGTTCTTTTTTTTCTTATTAAATCATAGCCGTGTACATTGATGCAGCCATGGGGTACAATGTGCTGGTTTCATATACAATCTGAACTATTTTCATCAAACTGGTTAACATAGCCTTCATGGCATTTTCTTCGTTGTTGTGTTAAGACATTTATATTCTGTATTTAGTAAGTTTTGCCTGTACCCTTCTAAGATGCGCCGTAGGTGTGGCCCCACCAATTACCCTCCCCTCCCCTCCCTTGCCCCTTTCCCCATATTCTTGTGCTATAACTGGGTTTTAGTCTTCATATGAAAGCTACAGATTAGTTTCATAGTAGGGCTGAGTACATTGGATGCTTTTTCTTCCATTCTTGAGATACTTTCCTAAGAAGAATGTGTTCCGGCTCCATCCATGTAAACATGAAAGAGGTAAAGTCTCCATCTTTCTTTAAGGCAGCATAATATTCCATGGTGTACATGTACCACAGTTTATTAATCCATTCGTGGGTCGATGGGTACTTGGGCTTCTTCCATGACTTAGCAATTACCAATTGGGCTCTAATAAACATTCTGATACAGATATCTGGAGAGGAGTGGGAGGAAGGAGGGAAAAAGGAAGGATGATAGTGATATTACTATGACTAATCCATCTAAAGACTGTCCTAAAACCTGAATTTAAACCTGAAAAAAGAACTCAAACTTTAACTCTTACACAAGTCTACCCCCCAAAATATATTTAATAACATTAATAATCTATATAATGCTTTACAATCTTCTGTTTTCATGTAATTATATAATACTGTAATATATTTGATACAAAGCATAATCATTGGTCTGTCAGGGTATAGCCCTTCCCTGAAATTATAAGATAAAATTTGGGTGAAAGGTAAAATTTCTGGTAAAATTTTTCTTTTTGTTAGAAACCTGGAAAGAATTATTCTGTGCAAAGTGCCTAAGTCTCCTTGGAAGATAGCGACCATAATAATATCAATTTATGATTTTTTGAACACTCATAGATAAAAGGAATTTTGGTAGCACTAGTAACTAACACAATTATGAGTTTCGAGAGTAAATATCCGAACTGTAATTCCTCCTATGTCAGTTTTGAATATTATCAAATACAAGCCAAGTATAAAATGTTTCTTTATAATAATTGTTTTTGCCGTATTCCTACTGATGTGAGAGCTTTTCTCTCATGGTACAATAAAAATCCCATAAATAATACGAGCAGTGTTAACAGTCCCCTGCTGTGATTTTTAATATGGAGAGAAAAAGAGAAAGACAGAAGATCTATACTGCAGCCCTAGGCTGGCAGCCTGTGGCCAGGCCCTTTTTGCATTTTAACAAGCCTAAAATATTAAATATTTAGGCTCAGGAGATCTATGATAGTTTAGACCCAGCTGTAATATTGAATTAACAATCAAGAAAAAATACATTTCCACCTCAGAAGTGAAATTAAAGTAACAATCATTAAACAGCGTGATTGACTGAATGTTATAACATTAAGTTATATTTCAAATAGAGATACTCATTTTACCATTATCTCAAACTGTCAGTAATTAAATTCATCATTTAATGTAGTTTATCCAGTAACCATTAAGTAACACAAGAATAGAAAAGCCTAATAAGCTGTATAAACTGTATAAATAGTGTATTTTTTAATTGATGCATAGTATATTAAGGAACTCTCTGGGTACATATAACCATAACTGAATGCAGACACCATAATTTAGAAAGCAGGTTAATACAGACACTGAATATTTTTTGAAACTGCTCAGACAGACACAAGATCTGTTTTAGAATTAATGGTGCAGCCTTTAAATGAATCGAGTGCCGTAGGGAAATAGGAAGAAGCTCAATGTCTCAGAAATTGTTTTAGTTAGATTTTTATGACTAGATTAATATTACAAAATTAAAGTCTTAATTGTAGGGTGTGTTATAACTCACTAGATGAGAACCTATTGGCATGCAGAACAGGGTGGTGGTTATACTGAACCTAATGGAGGTTTGATTTGATCTGAGCTCTGCTGCTTACCTGAGTAAGTTACATTTAATGAAATGCTGACATCAGCGAACAAAAGAGACATACTTGCAATTCATGATCTCACTTACCTGTGGGAGGTAAAAATATCAAACTTATAGAAACAGAAGAACGGTGGTTGTCAGGTGTTGTGAGGGTGGGAAGTGGTGGCGGTGGGGAGATTTTGGTTAAAGGTATGGTCTCCAACCCCCCTGGGGGGGTGCCTGTTAGAAGCACAGAGCAAAGATCCTCCGCCTTCCCTCCACTCCTGTCAATGGAAAAATTGTCTTCCCTGGAAAAAATACCTTCCATGAGACTTAGGAACTGGGCTGCACAGCCAGGAGGTGGGGTGAGGTGGGCAATGGAGCAAAGTAGCTTCACCTGTATTTAACGCCACCAGCCGCTGGCTATTACGGGCATTATTGCCTGAGCTCAGCCTGCCCTCTCTCAATCCCTGGAAAAATTGTCTTCCATGAAAGCGATCCCTGTAACAAAAAGGTTGGGGACTACCACTGCCTCTGGGTTAAAGAGTACAGTATCTCTGTTAAGATGAATCTGTTCTGGACAGCTTCTGCACAGCATGGTGACTATAGTTCATAATAAAGAATTACAAACTTGCAAAATGCTAGGAGATTCTTAAATGTTCTCATCACACATAGAGTAGGTGAAATAATGCATATGTTAGTTAGATTTAATCATTACACTATATATACACGTGTGTATATATGTGCATCAAAACATCATGCCCATTGTAAATATATGCAATTTCTGTTTCTCAATTATACTTTAATGAAGCTAAGGGGACACACTTGCAATTGAGTCTGATTAAGAAATTCTTGATCATGTGGTCGCCACATATATATTCTTTTTGTGGTAAAAATTTATGTTGTGTATGTGAAATTTCGTTATGTGTGTGTCGTTCTTAGTGATCAAGTCTGAGTATTTCAGGTGCCCTTAACCTGATGGAAACGTTGTTGTTAACTGTAGTCGCCCCACTCTGATCAGACATGGACGTTTTCCCCTCTAACTATATGTTGGAATCATCCTCCCCCCTTTTCTCTAATCACTGTTCCCAGTCTCTATTATCAGGAATAATATGTACTTATCAGGGATATTGGCCCCTCTGGATTTGGTGGCAGGACAATACTGGCTTCATAGAATGAGGTAGGGAGGGTTTCCTCCTCTTCTACTTTTTACAATAATGTAAGAGTACTACTGTTAGCTCTTTTACATTTCATAGAATTTGGGTGTAAATGTGTCTGGTCTTGAACTTGTTGTCAGGAGACTTTTTATTACTGATTTTTGTTACTGATTCAATGTCCTTGTTATTAGTGTGTCCAGATTTTCTTTTCTTCTCTGAATCCGTCTTCGTGGGCTCTGTGTTTCCAGGAATATATTCATTTCCTTCAAGTTTTCCAGTTTGTTGTCACCACATCGCTGGTGACACTAGTCTCTGATGATATTTGCATTTCTGTGGTCAGAGTTATAATAATCTGCTTTTTCATTTCTGGTTGTGTTTATGTGGATCTTTTTATGGTTAGTCTAGCTACTAAGTTTACCGATTTTTTTTTTTTTATCTTTTAGAAGGACAACATTTTCAATTCGTTGATCCTTCATCCTTTTTTCTCCAATCTCATTTAGTTCTGCTCTAATTTATATTATTTCTTTAAGTTAAGTTTAAAAGTTAAGTTTAAGTTTCTTTTATTAATTCTGTTAAGTTTTTGGTTTGTTCTTTCTTTTTTAGTTCTTTGAGGTATATTGTTAGATTTTTTTTTTTGTAAATTTCCAACATTTTTTAATGTAGGCGTTTGTTGCTATAACTTCTCTCTAAGCACTGCTTTTACTGTATCCCACAAGTTTCAGTATGTCGTGTTTCTATATTCATTTGTTTTAAGAAATAATTTTTTTATTTCTATCTTAATTTCTTTGTAGAATCAATACTTCTTTAGGAGCATGTTGTTCAGTTGCTGTGTATTTGTAAAGTTTCCAAAGATCTCTTGGTGTTGACTTCTTATTTTATTTCATGATCATCTGAGAAGGCCCTTGATGTGATTTTCATCTTGTTCTTAATTTTTTTAGACTCGTTTTGTGGCCTAAGATCATCAAAGCAAGCTGTTGATATTTTAATAGTGATCACATTAGATCTACAGATTGCTTTGGGTAGTATAGACATTTTAACAATATTGATTCTTTCAGGCCATGAGCATGACATGTACTTCTATCTGTAGCATCCTCTGCTATTTCTTTTCTCTGTGATTCATAATTCTCCCTGTAGAGATCCTTCACATTCTTTGTTAGATATATTCTAAGGGATTTCATTTTGTTTGATACTACTCTGAAGGGTATTGTGTCTTTGATTTGAGAATCAAATCAAGCTGTGTATAGGAAGACTACTGATTTATATATATTGATTTTATAACCTGAAATGCTGCGGTGTTTCTTGATCACTTTACAGAGTCTCATGGCTGAGTTCTTGGGATTTTCACATCATCTGCGAAGAGTGATGGTTTGACCTCCTCTGTTCCCATTTGGATATGCTTAATATGTTTCTCTTTTCTCATTGTATTGGCTAAAACATCCTGACATATTGTGCTGATAATTTTGCATTATTTTCACAATTTTTTTATATCTCTCTAATGTTTAAAAATCAATATTTAGAATTCTTTATCTGGAATTTCAAAAATGTATTTTTGGTGAAGCTCTATTTCTGTAGAATTATTGTGTTCCCTTGGAGGTGTCCTATTTCCTTGCTTTTTCTGCATATGTCCTTATGTTGATATCCGTACATATGGTGTAACAGTCACTTCTTCCTATTTCTGAGTTTACTTTCATCAGGGAGAATTTTCCCTGAACATGTAGGTACATGTTGGTTGTGTAGGTGCTTTGGCTTTGATCTCTAGGTGCACAGCTGGGTAGTCTGCATAGAGCTTCCGTAGTACCTGTGGCTTCTCTGTGCGTTAGTGTCCAGTTATTAGTGGAAGCTGTGGGAAGGAGCTCTCCAGACTGCAATGCCAGGTGGGCCAGTCAGCAGTGAGCTGCACATGTCTATCTTTGTACCCCGGGGTGATATATGCTGGTACCTGCAGTTAGTGCTTTCTAGAAGGCTGATTCATGAACCCCCGGGTGACATGCTTGGATGCCAGTAATGGAGCAATGGGCTGTGTAGTTGGGCAGGTTCTTAAGCCCATAGACAGCTGGCACGGATGTAGCAATAGCAAAATAATTCTCTGGGGTTGAAGCAATGTGCATTATGTTGGCAGTGACTGCAGTGGGCTGAGTGGGCCATTCTCTAGGCCCGTAGGTGGCACTCGTAGGTCAGGTGGTAGCAGCCAGACACTTAGGCCCATCTTAGTTCTTTGGAGGAATGCTCTGGTGCTCAAGGTGGTGGATTGTGCTAGGTGTTAGGACCCCAGGTAATGTGTTCTGAGGGTGGGGGCTGGTGCAGGCTTGTGCCCAGGTCTCTCAATGGTGACAGCAGGTATCAGTCATGGTGGGTGGGGGCAGGGCAATCCCAGGCCCCCGAGGAGTGCTCAGAGGAGAGACAGGAGCAGCTGCATAGAGGCCTCGCCACAGGAGAGGACGGAGCTGTCCTCAGTAGCCACAGCCTGGGCTGGCAGCTGGGGAATGTACATTCCCTTCATGTCCCAGATGCAGGGGGACTTGCTGCCCCCTGGGCTGCAGGCGCCCACCCTCACACCCCCTCTGAGATCCCAGCAGTGCATACTTCCAGGCACTGCTGCTGCTGCCCCACTCACCCACTTGTTACCCTTTGCCACAGGAGTGCTCCCAACTCGGTCCCCGTCTCAGCAGCTACAGCCCAGTTTTTGTAATGCTCTAGCCCCAGCTGAGCCCCAGGACAGTCTGCAGTTTTCTGAAGAGTAGGTTTGAAAATGGCACCTTCCTCTAGCTGCTGAGGTCTCCAATAGGGTGTCCCGCCCACAGTGAGCTCCTCCCCCAGCTGTTCCATCCTATGCTCTCACAGCAGCTTCCTATGTTGGTTTCAAGGTAAGAAGGGTCGTGGGCTTCTCCTGTGACCAGGATTGCATGCTGCCAAAGCGGGGGTGTGGCCACCGATAGTTTCTCTTCCCCTCTTCCCCACCTTGGGGAGTCATTCCTGGCTTCCACACAATCCCAGCCGAGAAGACTGCCTCTCCTCCTTCCCTGCTTTCCATTTTCTCTGCCCCCTCTCTGTTGGATCCCAGCATTGTCTCTCACTAATGAATTCATAGGGTGACTGTCTCTACAGTGCTCTGGTTCTTCCAAGTGGAGGAGGCAGGAGTGAAATTCTTCTAGGCAGACATCCTGAACCCCCCTCAACATGTATGTTCTCACTAAGACTCTGACTCGAGTAGACACTGATTCATTAAGTATCAGTATCCCTGACACTCAGGCATTGATTTCACAAATAAGCCTTATCGTGGCCCAAGTACTAAAAGGTTTCCTCTGCAGCAGAAAGGAAGGACATTAAGGCCTAAAGAATTATGTAATTTTGGCAAGTTTTGAATATTTCAGAGATTCTTTGTATTTCATTAATACAATGGAGATCATACCAATCACAGTATTGTTGAAAGGATTCTATTAGATGATATAATACGCTAATAAATGGTAAATTTGTATAGATAAGGTAATAAAACTAATTTAAATTTTTAAAAAATTTTAGTCTAAATGATAATGTTTAATTATACTCATTTGAACATATCCAAGATATCGACATTCAAGCAATAATTTTTTAAGCTTAAACCGACCAGCATAACTGTTGACTCATTCTAGGATCATTTAAATTGATCAATAAGCCACTTTACTCTTAATCGTTGCACATCAGAATTCAAAAGGTAAATTTGCTCAAAAGCTAGATTACAGCTAGATTATATGCCAGATGTCCAATTCCTAATTAATGATCTTTTTGTTATAACGGTGGCTTTATTGTTCCTCCTTGTTTTTTGTTCTCTTTATTTTTCCCAATAGCATAATCATTTTTTCAAATGAAATCTTAGTTGCAATTACAATATCTAAAACAGAAAAAGTGGGAAGGGGTCATTCACCCACCATCCTTCAACAACCTTGCACCTATGATACCTTTTGTGAAGAACCTTAAGGCTCTGTGGAATACAGAGTGCTAACCATTTTGTTCTCTACTGTTTCAAAACAGCCCATTTGGGAAGAGGAGCTAAAGAATTGAATATTCTTTTTTTTTTTTTTATAATTTTATTGAATCATAATTCTGTACATTGGTGCAATCATAGGGCATGATTCATATACATTCAGAAATGTTTTGATCGTACTGTTACAGATAGCCTTCATGGCATTTTCTTGATCACTATA
>CAUYON010145334.1:0-19796 GCA_963573935.1 Arctocebus calabarensis
ATCAATGTCTTTATATAGTGATCAAGAAAATGCTATGAAGTCTATCTCTAACAGTACGATCAAAATATTTCTGATTGTATATGAAGCACATTCTGCCATATGATTGCACCAATGTACACAATTATGATTTAATAAAATTATTAAAAAAATTATACCAGTACTAGTGAAAAATAGCTCCATTTATATAGCGATAAATATGTTTCAATGGCTCTCCTTGTGTCTTACAATACTATTTAATATTTTAGAGGCTTCATGAAACAAAAACAAAATTCTTCACATATGAAAATGGCAGGGCAAAAGAAGAAATAAAAGAAGCCTTTGCATTCTTAAAAAATACTTGTTCTAAGGGACAGAGTTGTGTTGTTGTTTTTTTTTTTTTTTCATTTTGTTTGTGGTGATAGTGAGTATGTTGTAGTTGGTGGTGATATTCATAGAGTTGATGGCAGTAATGGTAATAATGTTGGTACTGGTGTAGCTGATCTTTTTTGGATGGTAATGTTAATGTTGTTGGTGGTGTTGGGGGGTTTTGTGAACATGTTTTTATTGGTGATTTATGTCAAGATTGCTACTGATAGAAGCAGAACTGTAAACCAAGAGAAACAAAATTTTACAGTGCTTCCAACCATGTAATATAAGAGATTGACCTTTTCAGATAAGGTCCCTAGTTGTGAAAGTGGTTCTTAGTACATGAATAGTGGCACAGCCATTCACAGACTGAGGCTCTTGGACTTCCTTCACACCCATGTACTGGTGTCCTTAACCTACAACAGTTGTGACTACAGAACCCAAGGTTCCTGTGTTCACATTTTCCGTGGGTTCGCCTCACATCATTCAGTCATAGGTGTACCATTGCAATGCAAAAGATTAAGAATCAAAAATAAAACATGCTATAATTTCCTCTAGGTACAATTATAGCTACAATTTGAAGCTTAGCATATGCATTTGGAGGAGATAAAGAAAGCTGCTCCACTCAGATTATTGATGAAAATGAAATTCCTTTTAGTCTTGATAGTCACTAACTTGCTGGTGTGCAGCACCACACAATTCACAAACATTTGGTTAAACAAGTGTACGGAAGACCATGTGGTAATGCTAAAACTCTTCTAATGGGGAAGTGGGTGGTAAGAGAAGATGACTACAGGTCATGAGATTTAAATGGTAATCACAATGATCAAAGGAAAAGCATAAAAAAAACACATTTTGTAGCAAAACTCAGTACCTCAGATGAACTTCCACATTTCATTTAAGTGTATTAATTCTTTGAATTTTCCTTGTAATCAGTCAAATTATTTACTCTCAAATTCAGATAACTTTAGAAAACTTTTGAGAATATTTTCTGCCTATCTATACCATCTTATTATTTAAACTAAGCTATTAATAATAGCCAATTGTTTGTAGGTGTCTCTTTTACTGTCATGCTTTTAATCTCTCTCAAGTAAAGTATATGTTGAACATTTTATTCTTTATCTTTTTACTGATACTAAACATATGTTACTTCATCCCAGAAATGTAATTCAGAAGGCTCCGACTTCCAGTAGGTGCTAATATGCAGTGGCCAAGTTCTGACTCTGACAGGTTCACATCCTGGCCCCATCACTTATAAGCTATGTGGTCTTGAGCAATTTTTTAATCTTTTATGTGTGTGCCTCACTTTCCTACCCTCTCACATGAGCCTGTTTCAACTTATTCTATTAACTGCTTGTTTAAATTGCTTGTTGGGAACCAAATAATATAACCTAATTAAGAAAACTATTAAGATATATGAAACAAGATGCCTATGATTTCACCAAAAAACAGAGGTAAATGGAATTTTGAAATAAACTGCATTAAACTGTGTAAAAAATACCTAAGTTTTCATCACAAAACTTAAGTCTGGTCATGGTAATGTCATTGTCAATACCTTTGTATGGCTCCTCATTTATGTATAAAATATGGTCAGAATTGATAATCTGGCCATCAACATCTTCACTTCTAGTGATTTGGTGGCCCCTTCAATTTAGCCTCATTAAAATCTTAATAAGTATTTGGGCCTCTGTAAAGACCTTATTCTTTCAAATAACTATTATTTCTACCCAGGTTTTCTGAGTAAGTACTAGGTCTCTTTTTATGAGAATTTTGCTTCTCCCAATTTTTATTATTTGTGTCCTTTGTGCACAGATATTTTAACACTGCTTATACATTAACATGATGCTGATTTTTATGAGCAAAATGAAGAGAGTTATAAATTCCACCTCAAAGAGTAGTTATGGATATTAAATGAGGAAAATTTTCCAGCTGTTTAACATAATGTTTTTACGTTGCAGGTGTTTGAGAAATGTTAACCAATAGCATTTGAGTGTGCATTTCATATTCTAACTTGTGTCTCTCACTCATAGAAAAATATAAGTGCGTTATTATTATTGGCCCCAAATAGTTTTTAAAATGATATAAAGTTTACATTTTAGTAGGTAGAAAATGTGTAGATACAACTTCTTTTATTAAAAGATTTATAGAATCATCTCTAAATAGTCTTCAGACTGGATTTGGATGGAAAATTGAATATATTACTCCCAAACCTTGAAATACTAGAAAGATAATAAAATCCAGATTATTTCATAATGGGGCTGAAATATAAGAAACTGTGTTATGACCAATAAATGAAATACTAAGGAGTTTTTGGAATACAGAAATCATATGAGGCAAATGAAAAGAAAGTATAGCTTTAGAGCTTTCAAGAAAAAAGTTAGTGGGAAGGTAAGAACAGTTGGAGAGAACTACAAGCTCTCAAAGATGCTAGGAGCAGGAGTCATTATGTTATCCTCAGGGACTATTAAGTTAGTGTTTCCCTATTAGTCCAGCCTAGTTTTCTTCACCACTCACATACCACCTCATCAGGAATATTCTGATTACTGTTAAAAATAAGTACAATCTCCCTATAGTCATGTCAGTTCCCATATTTCCCGAAACTTTTTCCCTTATGTACATGTGAATGAGTGCACACACACACACCTCTGATGTTCTATGAAAATATGCTGCAATAGTTCATTATGAAAGTTTTCATTTACACAAAAATCAAGAAACATAAAATCTATATGAGTGGAAACAAATGAAGCCCTCCTAGCAACCACCTCCCATACCACCCAATTACGAATATTCTGATTATCTATTATTATTTCATTCTTTGGTCAATAAGCTGAGTAATTTGAAACTTGCACAGATGAATCAGAAAAGATGCTGTCAACTGTGTTTCTTGGAAGTGAAATAATGGACCATAGCACAATCTGTCTCAAAACTTCCATAGTGACCTCTGTGTTTATGTAAGAACTAAGAAAAATTGTGTTAACATACATTCCTACTTATTTGGAATTGAGTTTCTTGAAGAAAGGAGTAAGAAATCTCAGTGATATTAACGGAAAGGATAATGTCCAATGCTTAATGGAGTTGTTAAGAGAGGTATTGTGCGGTGGTGCTTATGGCTCAAGGTGTAGGCCACCGGCCCCATGTACTGGGGGTGGCAGGTTCAAACCCCCAGTCAAAACTGCAAAGAGATGTACTGTGAAACTGCAACATAAGCAGAGTTCTTTGGCTGTCCAAGTGGCACAGTGTTTCAAAGAAGGTCATCTCTCTTCATTTGTATAAAGCCTAGCAATGATATGGAAGATTGAGTATTTGACCTGCATGTGTAGAACATAAGTGATAGCATCATGCCCAGTGGTATTTGTAACAGTTTCATGGCCAAAAGGATTTCTGAGCTGAAGAGATAGAGGGAAGAACAGGTGGACAATTCAAACTGATGTAGTTGTATTAGTCAGAATGGGCAGGAGTATGCTGTAGTAACAAAAATATTTCCGAGACTCAGTAGGTTAAAACAACAAAGTATATTCCTTGCAGAAACTAAATGTTTATGCTTCTGTGACAAAGGGGCTGTCCTCACCTGAGTGATTCAAGGCTCCAGAGTGATGGAAGCTTCATTTTGACCAGTGCTTCCATAATTGCTGGAACATTAGGAAAAGATGGCAACTTGCTGAACCACACATTGGCTCTTAATTTTCTTGAAGCAGTGATATGTCACTCTTCTTGTTTCATTAACCAAAGCAACTCAAGTGGCCACACCCACCTTGGTGGAAGGGGCAAAAATTGCAATCTTTTCATCTGTCTAAAAAGCAGATACAGAACATTTTGGCAATTAGCACTTATTAATTCCAATTTTACACAGGAGCTAAGCATGGTTTCAAGTGAACATCAGGCATTTATTTTGGATTCCCAAAATAAATGAGGGACTCCTTTGATAACTCACGTTTTGATCTGTTTAAATTAGTGAGTCTTCTGTGTACATAATCTAAGTACACACCGAAGTATTCAGGCAAAATTTGTAAGGCTTGGAATATCTATATGCAATGTGCTTTTGAGATTTTGTTTGAGTAAAGAATACAATAGAAGAAAAGTAGAACTAGTCTAATTAGAGAATATTTTCTAAAATACAGATGTTTGTATTATTAAGTGAAAAAACTTTGATGCAAACCAATGTATATAGTATAATTCAACTTTTTAAACAATATTGTCATAGTGACGATCTCAGTAGAAAACAGACAAAATATTTGTTTTAAGTGAGGGAAAGAGATGAGACAGAGAAGGAGTTAACATTGATTCAATTTAACAGGGTCTTAATCCAGCTGCTTATTTTATTCTAGCTAAATTAACTTAATAAATGGCTAAGTTCTCAGCTCCAAATCACAATGTGTGAAGTGATCAAAGGAGAAAAAGGAGTTAAAATTGCAGTTCTCTTTTGGTAGCCAGAAATACAATCATTGAAAATATAGTATAGCTCTAACCATCCTAATTAATATGATCAATATATTCAAAGAGTATGCTGGAGACAGATCATATGTTACTCAACTTTATAAGGTACTTCTTTAAAATCTCGCAGTTACTCTACTGAAGGAAGCCTGTGAAACAGCCTGCGGTGTCTCAATCCTAAAATTTCCCTTTTAAAAATTTATTTCCTTGCCACAGAATGACAGGAGAGTGCATCACCAGCAGAGGGTATATTTCCTGGGCGTGATACTATAGAATCACTTGGAAGCATGCATCCCTGGGCCTCGGACAATTTGAGAAAACCACCTGAATTTCTTCTGTCTCATCCTACGTCGGGCCTGATGATGAACTGCGTTAGGCTCTCAACAATCCTGTGAATGCTCCTTGAGATTATGTCTCTTCTTTCTTGGAAATAGGAGAGTTTAAGTCGATTTGACCTGTTAACTTGACTATGACTCCTGTTTGTATCAGAAGCTTTTCCAATGCTTGATTATTATGGAAAATTTTATGAAACTGAAAGACTTTCTGGGAACAAATTGGCTGTTGCCACAATTTCTATATTTTTATAACCAATGTCTGGGTATTTCTTGCTTTGATATTATTATTTGGATGGAAAATGATGCAAAAAATATCAAATGTTTTTTTTTTTTCTGTTGCTTACATCACTGCCAGATATTAAGCAATGGTTAGAATGTACTTCCTTTGGAAAAAAAAAAGTCACAGACTGGGCTCAAGCAATCATTACCACAAAAGGAAGTATACTAGCTCCATCACACCCTTAAAAAAACAAATCTGAAATTCAAATATATTTTAGAAAAGCACTATAGTTCTGGCTACAGAATAGATCTTCCCTCTTCCTGGCATTGCAATATGCAAAATAGATGCCTTTCTAATGTATTTTGATGCTGCAATTGTCATTCAGATTTACAGAAACATTTGCTGGAAAAGTATTTGAAGTTGCTTATATTCTTGCATTATATTTTAAAAATAAGTTCCCATAATATAAAAGCTGGACAAAGTACAGAAAATCAGAGACTCAAATTCCTCAGTAGAAACAATAAAAAATTTATCCAAAAGAGAAATTGTAGATTTGGCTGAATTATCTCATTACCTTCATGGAATAATCACTTAGCAGAAAAGCTCCCTAGGGACTACAAAGGATTTTTGAAAAAATGTTTTTCTTCACAAGATGGTTTTAAATATTGAGACAGAAAATCAAGCTAACCACATTTTCCTTATTCTACCAGGAACTCTGTAGACTGCATTATATCCTCTTGCCCCACTCTCTCAGGTTTTGAAAATGGATCCAATATTTTTAAAAGGTCAATAAATTTCTTACTTCCTAAAAACACGCTGTGTATTGATTAGGCAAGAGAAGAATATTTAGGGCAGCGCCTGAACCTCAAAGGAGTAGGGTTCCAGCCCCATATGCCGGAGGTGGCGGGTTCAAACCCAGCCCTGGCCAAAAACTGCAAAAAAAAAAAAAAAAAAAAAAGAGAGAGAGAAGAGTATTGAAAACAACTTTATTGACTGAATATCAATCAAAACTCCATGCAGCAGTCACAAAAATAAGAAAATACTGTGGTCTGCAGCATTGACCATAGAAAACTCAACCCTGTGATCATGGAGCAGCCATCTGTGTCTGATAGAGCTTATACGAGGCCATAGGCTATGGAAAAGGATAAGCCTGTTCTCAAAGCTTCTGTAACTGTTTTCAGATTGATGTCCATGAAATGTTCAAAATAGAGACTTCTAAAAATTACTCTAACACCAACATGGACTTGAAATTTAGTGACTGTAGTATTTAACAGGACATATGATAATCCATACAACGGATGAAAAAAACATATTACACTACTGGGCACACTAGAGCAGGTTCAGCACTTTGTATCAGGGACTCACTGACACATCAGCACGTCAGGAGACACAAGCTTCCAAGCCCCAAGCACAGGGAAGCAACATGAAGAACTGTGCCCTAGGAAGGACCCTTAAAGGACAATTGAAGGATTCATGAGTGGAAAATAGCAGTGGACTTTGAAAGGAGCCACAAATGTCACTGCCTTCAGTTATTGTTTCTTACATCCATAACATTAGACGCAAATATTTTATTATTTTGTTCTAGTGAATTGGATAGATGGAAATCTGGAATTATAAGGAAGGTCATATCATTTTGCCTTGAAGAAAGTTTGGAAATGGTAGGCTGTGATTATATAGTCTCATCTATGCATTCATTAATATTACTACAGAGAGGAAATAAATAAATTTAAAATAAAAATAAATATAAACAGTGTTAGTTGGTGACAAGTTCTATGGGAAAATGAAAATTGAGCCAGGGTGACATGATGCTGAATGATTGTATACTTTATGTCAGGCAGACAGAACTCTTAGAGGGATGACAACTAAACTGAGTCTGAGGGACAGCAAAAAGTCAGTCAATGACAACCTTGGAAAGCACATTCCATGAGGATGAAGCAAGGTCTTAATGTTGGAATGAGCTTGGTTAATTCAAGAAACAACAAGAACATTACAGCAGGAGCAAAAGTGAAAGGGAGAAAAACACTCTCTCAAAATGCTCTTGAAAAACTAGGAGCATTCTCTGGCTTTTCACCATAATGTCCTTAAAAGTCAACCACCTGACTACCCACCTAATCAGCATCACCACCAATAGCAAAGACTAAAAACTAATGAGTCCAAAATCATGAAGCAAAGAAACAAAAAGGAAGGAAGGAAGGGGAAAGAAAGGGAAGGAAATGGAAGGGAAGGGGGCTTTTGTGAAGAAGTATTCAAATACATAGAACTAAACTAAAACCATCATCTAGGCCCATCAGACACTCGACTGAAGCAGCATTCTATCTTTTTCCAATTTTCAGGGCTACTTAATTCAATGATAATTTTTAAAAATCTGATTATTTTCAGAGGAACCGAGCTGAGTACAGCATTTTAGAAAGCTGACTCAGAACATGCCTTGAATCTGAACTTCTAGGTTACAGAGTAGGCTGCTCAAATTTTTGTTTATTGCATTTCACAGTTCTTTATAAATATTACAATTTTGCTATCTCCCAGTTTGCACACATTTTTGTCCATTTATTCTAATAGTTCTACCCATTAGTAGATTCAAGAATGTGATCAGCAGAAAGGCTTCTTAAAGACAATCACTTCCTAAACTTGTTGATATATTATATTAAATGGCAGACAAAAAAATTTAGATCACTTAAAATGAATGCTGTATAAATAAGGACCTTATCTTGGATCTGTACCTATCTAATCACAAAAGCCTGTGAAAAAAGTCATCTTTCACTGATTGGAAGCAGACAGAAGGAGAAGCCAAAGAGTTATCAAGAATAAAAGGATTTTATCCACTCTGAGACATGGAGTCCAGGTGCAAAGATCAGAGTGAGGCACCTATAAGCAAAGAGCAGACCTCCTCTGACAGGCAGCAAGGATGTCAGGACCTCAGTCATGCAGGCACAAGGGACTGCACTCTGTGTACAAACAGAATGACCTTGGAGGTGGGTGCTCTTCCAAAGATTCCACATAAAAGTCTAGCCTCCCATCACCTTGGTATTGGCTCTGTGAGATCCAGAGCAGAAGATCCAGTGCTTATCTGCCCTTCTGACCTATAGAACTGTGGGATAATAAATCTGTGCTTTTTAAAGCTCTAAGCTTGTGGTAATTTGTTACAGCAGCAGTAGAAAACTAATACAAGGATCCACTGACTCTAAATGTCATTCCCCATTAAAGAGAGGAATAACTAAAGAGATTAGCTGGGGATGAGGATTATTGTGCCACTAACTTGAGGTTTCCACTGTATAAATTCAGAACAAAGTTAAAGCACCAGAAAAAAAGTTTAGTGGGAATCTGAGTATTTTGTGGAAGATGTTTATCAGAGCAAATTTCCACAGCAATCCTAGAGCAGTGGTTCTCAACCTTCCTAATACTGTTACGCTTTAATACAGTCACCCTTTAATACAGTCCAAAGGGGTCACCACCCACAGGTTGAGAACTGCTGTCCTAGAGTATCTTTAAAACAGATCTACATTGAAGAGGGTAGTCTGTTCTCATTAAGAACAACTGTGCCAAGATCTTATAACTTAAATCTCCCCTGTAGTTCAGATATTTTCAATAAGTGAATCATTAATGATGTATTTCAATTCTCAAATTCCAACAGGAAAAGAATGTTAAATACTCTGCTGTAAATACTCAGCTGACAATTATACCTTGCATTTTTCTGAGAAAAAGAATAACCAAATCTCCTTAGTTCAATTAAAAACTACTCCAATGTGTCAGCTTTTCTTTTCTTTCCTATTTTATTTTTTTGAGACAGAATCTCACTCTGTTGGTCTTGGTAGAATGAAGTGGCATTATCATAGCTCACTGCAACTTCAAACTGCTGGCTTCTAGCTATCTTCCTGCCTAAGCCTCCCACATAGCTGGTATTACAGGTGTGTGCTATGATGCCCAGCAGCTAATTTTCTTTTTTTTAGTGGAGACGGGGGTCTTGCTCTTGCCCAGGCTGGTCTTGAACTCCTGAACTCAAGCAATCCTCCACCTCGGCCCCCTAGAGTGCTGGGGTTACAGGAGTGAGCCACAACACCCAGCCAAGTTTTTCCTTTTAAGACCTTCTAAGATTATAATGAAATAAAAACTAAAAATACATATTTTATTTTTTATATATTCTGTAGACTTCCTTTAAGTTTTCTTTTCTTGACATTTAATGAGACTGCTGTCCCACTTATTTACTTCTCAAACAACTCTGTCTGATGCCACAGTAAGTGCTAAAAAATTTTAAAAATCCAGTTATTCCAGAACAAAAAGTGAATATTATCACCAAATAAAGTAATTTTCCAAAAAATATTTTGGAATTATGTAAATGCTTAATTTAATATATGCCTTTACACAAAACTTCCCATTCTTTTCACATCCCAGAAATATCTGTTTAGATAATTATTCTTTTATACATTCTTATCAAATAACTTTCTCTTCTCTTGCAATGTCTCTGAAATAATGTGAATCACAAAAAGTTTTACTATATGTTTTATGATTCTTTAGAATATGAAGGCATACAGAATGGGAGTATTTTAACTTAAGTTCTGTAGACCCCCAGACTATTTTGTCCATGAATTATTGCTAGCCAAAGGGTGAAAGAATTTTATAGTATCATAAATTAGTGATTATAAAGTATATGATTTTTGCTTTCTGATTATGGCTCTAATTCTAACTGAATTAAGAATCTATGACTCCTGTACGTAATACAATTAAAGATTTTATCTTATACATAAATTTTGTTACAATAACATTTATTTTTTTCTCTCATTTATTTGTTCATTCAATGTATTTAGCAAATATTTATTGAGCATGTATTATATGGTAGTCACTAGTTCTAGTGCATAGTAGAGAGAAAATATAATTTAACAAAAAAAATCTTGTCTCAATTGAAGTCACATTGTAATTGGCAGGTAATATCTGATGCTGTGATTTTCAACCTATGTGCTGGGGCTCATGATCGTAGGTGTTATGTTAAGGTTTTTTTTTTTTTATAATTTTATTGAATCATAATTCTGTACATTGGTGCAATCATAGGGCACGATTCATATACATTCAGAAACACCATTAATTAAAATATTTTTGAATGAACTTCAAAGCATAGTAAGTATATTCATTTTTTAACTCTTTTTATGGTAATTCATGGACCCCACAAAAGTTTAACTATAGGTTCAAATGTGCTGCGAGATAAAAACAGTTTGAAAAACACCGATAATATATATGATAGTGTAGTTTGTAAAAGATTGTACGTTTGTATTTTTATGCATCTCACTCACTTCTTACATCATTTCAAATTATGGTAATTTTTACATGTTGACCTTTAAAAAGTATAATTATAATCCCAATTCTCCCTTTAAAATTGTTGTTCAAAAAGAAGGAAAAATGCCCCTAAAACAAAAATACACATGAAAATTAAGCAGAATATGGTAGAAACAATTTGAAAACCCCTGAACTTGAATGAGTAAATATTATTTTTTTCCCACTTTGCAGCTGGAAAATTAGAGGCAGGCTAATGTTTAGTACCTTGCCTGAGGTCACTTAGTGAGGCCCAGTTGAGTCTGGGCTATAACTCAGAAGTTCCCAGTTCCCTGCGGTTGGGACACAAGTTCACAGACGCTGGCTCACAGCAGCTTCCTGAACAGAATGGAGTTTCCTGTAAGCCCTAGAGAGTGTCAGGATGCCACATCAACTTAAGTACCTTCAGAACTCAGGCTGCAAAGCAAGTCGGCAACCACGAGTTCTTGTTGCTTTAACCTTTCTACCCACATTCAAGAAATTCACATCCAGGTACGTCTTGCCAAAAGAAAGAAGCAAGAAAGATAAGTCAGGGAAAATTATTTTGGCCTAAAACCCATGGATGAAAAGTCAAAGTGGGAAAATTAGCTTTTTTCCTGCAGTAAAAGTCATAAAATTAAATTTAGCCTTCCTGGCGGCGGATTTCCTACAAATATTTTTGCTTTTTCACAAATCCCAAATGAAAAAGTACTAAGTCCAGATGAAAATTAGAGCCAGGCTGGTAAATGACTGTGATTCTGTAGTCTAAGTGCCTAATACTCTCTACATGCAACAGTTAAGTCTGGGAGTTTGAAGACAAATCCCATACTTGGATCCAGGTATGATTAATCAATTCCAAACACTTTGGCCCACAAAGTGCAGAGTTTTCTGCCTTGGTGGTTTGCAGTGCACTTGGGTGGGCTCAGAATTGTGAGAGAAAAATAAACTGAAATGTTTTAAATTGACCCATGAAGCAGAATTGCTAACATTCAGCACATGATAATAATGATCCTTAAAACTTACATTGCAACATTCTGGTACAGATATCTTATCTTATCACATTGTGATGTGATTTTTGGTCTTCTGGATATATACCTAGTAACGGAATTATAGGATTGAATGGCAGATCTATTTTTAGATGGTGGATGGAGTTTTAAAGGTCAGAAGGGTGGTGGGAGTTGGCCCATTCACCTTTCTTAAGAGGGACACCCGTGGGGAAGGGGAGGGGTTGGCCCATCCACCTTTCCAGGGTAAGGCATCGTCTGGAGGGTGGAGGTTGATCCATTTAGGTGGATCTACTCTATTTGGGTGGGGTTCCTATATTTGACTCTAACACATGCTACTATCCTCATATTTGGGCAACAAAGTGAGACCCTGGCTCCAACCCTCCCCTCAACCCCACCTACATTGTTGTAATTTTATCTTTTCACACCCTCAATATTTTCTGATGAAGTCCTAACACCCAGTCCCCTCCACTGTGCATATGCACAAAGAGGTCATCTGAGTAAATTGCAAGACAAAAGTCACTTACAAGCCAAGAGAAGAGGTCTCAGAAGAAAACCCACCTTGCCCCTTGATCTGGGCTTTCCAGTCTTCAGAACCACGAGAAGTAAACTTACACTACTTAAGCCACACACTCTATGGTATTTTGTTATGGCAGCCTGGCTAACTAAAACAAATATGTATTTTATTATTTCAAGAGAATGACTCTTACCTCTTATCAGCTAGCTGGAGGAGTTTATGGGAGAGATTGGTCACTAACCTCCATCAAAGCTAAGGTCATCAGCCTTACACCTGGAAAGAACCAAACTTCCGTCTCAACAAAATAACGAATTATTGTATGTCAACGGAGTTGACCTACAACTCCATTGTAGGTAATAATTTAAAGGGCAAAGGTCATATCCTATCTGCCCAGCGACTGCTATGCCATTCTGTCAAAGAGCTCTCCCTGAACATGAGAGAAAAGGCTCTCGTCTGGCTGTTTTCTATCACTTACACTTTGCTGGCCAAATTATGATTTTAGGGGAATATTGCCATGATTTGGCCTTTCCAGACTTGTTTCAGCTCTCTTCTCATAATAAAAGAACATTAAACACTTGCCCACGTATTCAAGGATCTGGCCCAAGGTCTCTGACCCACCAAGTTTGTAACTTACATTCCCAAAGCTTTTACTAGTGATTCAGACAAAGTATCTGTACTACCTCTTTGTGACCTAATTAATACTAGTCTTAAGTTCAGTAATAATGACAGCACAATACCAGCTTTGTTTACTGAGTTTTTTATTTCTTTTTTAACACGCCTAACATTGTGCTAAACCTTTTATAGGCCTCATCTCATTCAATCTGGTGCCTAAAACTGGTGAAATGGTGATTACAATCTACTTTTTTTTATCTTCTTTTTTTTTTTTTTTTTTTGAGACAGAGCCTCAAGCTCTCACCCTGGACAGAGTGCTGTGACATCACAGCTCACAACAACCTCCAATTCCTGAGCTCAAGAGTGTCTCCTGCCTTTGCTTCCCAAGTACCTGGGACTACAGGCGTCCACCACAACGCTGGGCCATTTTTTGGTTGCAGCCGTCATTATTGTTTGGCGGGTCCAGGCTGGATTCGAACCCATCAGCTCAGGTGTACGTGGCTGGCGTCTTAGCGGCTTGAGCCACAGGCGCCGAGCCTACAGTCTACTTTTTACAGAGAAGAAAACAGGCTTAGAGAAGCTAAGTAAATAGCTCCAGTTCATACTGTTTTAAAGTGAACTTGGGCTTTAAAGGGAAGTTTTGTCTGACTTTGTAACTGACTTTATAATAATGAATCAGAATAGGGCATGGTTTTTTAAACAGCAAATTATGTATATATGCTTACTTAAATTTTAAAATATTTCTTGCAAGAATAACTTGACTTTTTAAAAAAAAGGCTATTGTATTGCATTAAGTACATTTCCTGATACCAACAATTGAAGTAGATGAGATCCTGTTTTGGATTCATGCTACTCATTTTGCCTTTCTGGGGTCTTATCGTCTTTCACATTATCATGTTTCCTTATTTTATATGTTTGGTAGCTTTCCCCTCCTTTAAAAAAACTGGGTAGTCCCGCTTCTCCATAACCTTGGTGAGTCATTTCAACTTCTAATTACTTCAGTCCTTCCCTGTGAGAAAAGCATTCAGATTACAAGAACACTCTGATGTTTTCCTCCTCACACACGCACACAGGGACAGGGAAGGATATAATTTTCCCAAAGAAGCAGAACTGGCAATAACTGGCACAACATCTGAAGACCCTGTCTGTCTTACAAACCAGCCTCAAACTGTCTCCCTAAATTATAATCATCTCACCTTTATCAATACTATCTCACTGCCTAGCTACATTTAATGTCATAATGCCTGCCATCTGCTATGGCCTTTGAGCATGCATGTAAACCCTGCCATACTATGTTTTAAGACCAACAAAGTATCATTTGTAGTTAGTACACCGGATGTCAGTTCAGGTTCAGAATTCGCGGAGACATGACTAGCCTGTTCTTTGGTAACTCCACCAAATCATTATTAAATGTCTCCAGTACTCAGAGGGATTTAGTTATTATAAATGTGAGTGGATAAACAACAAAGATTCGCTTTTTATTAACAAACAGCAAATCAGAACACAGTAACTTTTTCTCCGCAGTCACCAACGCTCAAAGCTCTGGAGCTCGGGCTGTAGCCACATTATAGTAAAGTTGGACCCAAAGCATAATTATGCAACAGGGCAGATGCATAATTGATATGATTGGATGCATAATTTTCAACATGTTTTATTAATTCATTTTTCTTGGGCTTCATTTAAAATATTGGAAACTATGAAAAGATCGGCTTGTTAATCCCTTACCAGGAAAAAGAAAAAAGAAAAAAAGAACAAAAACCTAACAGCACGGAAAAAAAGCAAGAGCAACTGGAATCTCGGTTTGAGGAAACACATGGGATGAAAGCATCCGCCCAGGCTCTACCCGTGTGTCACATGTGGCTCTCGCCCCCGCCACCCCGGGCGGTGAATCCTGGAAGTCGCCGGGCTGGGGCGAGCAGGCCGTGCGTGCAGGCTAGTGTGCGACAGAGGGGGCCTCGGCGAGGCGAGAAGGGGACGGGTCTTCCAGGAAGCCTGGACCTCGGCTGACTCTGCTGCCTGCCGGGCCGGCACGTAGCGCCGAGCGTGACTCAGCGCTGAGTCAGCGGCCCGGCTCTGGTGGATTTCCCCGGGCCCCGGGCGCAGCGCGGGCGCTGGGACCTCGCAGGACTCCGCGGGCGCGCGCCGCCCGTGTCCTTCCCTGCGCTGCAGAGCGCCCCTGCGGCTTTAAACAGCAGGGCAGATTTTACGGCTTTTGAATCCCGATCAGGCAGGGAATTGCCTTGCTTTTGTTTTCTTTGTCTTCACGAGCTGAATAGTCCACAAATCAAATTCTTTCATCAAAAGCTTATTGGGACAAATCCCTGACATTGTTCTTTCACAGTGACAGAGAGATGACCTCCAGCCAGATTTGAATTCGGTTGTAACAAGCTACTTGGTCTTATTTTTGTCCCACATTTTGTGAAGTTTTTATTTATTTTTTTTATATGTTTGATAACTGACCTTGGCACAAAACCACAACTGTGGTGACGCAAATCAAGTCGGAACTTGGCATCGTGTGTGGGCATTCAGGGACTTACTGTAAAACCCGGGGCCTTCATAAAAACGTTCTTATCTGCCATCTCAGTTGCTGATTAGATGCCATGCCCGTTTTCAGTCTGTCACTACCCTTGAAAGTTCCTGAGATGAATTTAGATGGACTCCTAAACTGTGTTCCTGAGCGGTCATGGTCATTTGTTCCTCTCCGGAGTTCAGTACGGGCCGCAGCTGTAGCCTGCTTCTGCGCATGTTAGGAAAAAATGCAGATTTTTAGACCCCACTTCAGACCACAGGCTCTAAAATTCTGGGACGGGGACCCGAAATCTCTCTTAGTAAACCTATTGGTGATTCTTAGGTACATTTAGGTTTGAAAATTACTAGCAAGACACGAGTATATGAGACATACTGTGTCGGCTGTAGAACACTCTGTTCTAAATTGCTTTTGAAGTTCCTATGGGAGGAAAGCATTTCTAAATTTGGTTTTATGAATTATGTTGTGTTTGCTTTAACTGCATATCAATATCGACAGATTTCTTTCTTTTTAATTAGACCTTTGGGTATAAAATAAAATACATAAAGAGTAAATTCTTTTTATGTTGAGGTAATATTTCTCAAACTTGACTTTGCATCAGAATTACCCACAGAGCTTTACAAAAACTCTAATTCCACTGACCGTGCATCTTAGACGGGTACAGGTGAAACTTACTGAATGCAGAATATAAAGGTCTTAACACAATAACTAAGAAAATGCCATGGGCTCGGCGCCTGTGGCTCAAGGGCTAAGGAGGCAGCCACGTACACCTGAGCTGGCAGGTTCGAATCCAGCCCCAGCCAGCCAAACAACAATGACGGCTACAAACAAAAAATGGCCGGGCGTTGTGGCGGACGCCTGTAGTCCCAGCTACTTGGAAGTGGAAGCAGGAGACTCGCTTGAACCCAAGAATTGGAGGTTGCTGTGAGCTGTGATGTTACAGCACTCTATCCAGGGTGACAGCTTGAGGCTCTGTCTCAAAAAAAAAGAAAGAAAAAGAAAATGCCATGAATGCTATGTTAACCAGTTTGATGGAAATATTTCAGATTGTATATGAAACCAGCACATTGTACCCCATGATTGCATTAATGTACACAACTATGATTTAATAAAACAAACAAACAAACTCTAATTCCTGGGCCAGACCCCAGGCCTAAAAAAACACTGTCTCTGAAGGTGAACCCCACAAATAAGTATTTTTGAAAAGCTGTCAGTTAGTCTATGAGCCTTTTCAAGCCCCAGCTGTGAGCAGGTAGCTTCATTAATTCCAGGACACCTGGCCTGTATTGCTCCAAGGGGCGCTCATTCATCTCCACCGCTACAGGGTTGCTCTTTGAAATCATCACTTAAGAAATCAAATTAAAAGCAGCCACATGAAATAATCAACTTACTCTTAATATTATACTCATAAACTTATGTCTTTAGAAAGCAAGTTTGAAATCTTTGTATTTTATTTTATTTTGTTTTATTTTATTTATTTATTTTTTAGACAGAACCTCAAGCTGTCACCCTGGATAGAGTGCGATGGCATTACAGCTCACAGCAACCTCAAACTCCTGGGCTCAAGCAAGTTTCCTGCCTCCGCCTCCCAAGTAGCTGGGACTACAGGTGCTCGCCACAACGCCCAGCCATTTTTTGGTTGCAGCCGTCATTGTTGTTTGGTGGGCCCGGGCTGGATTCGAACCTGCCAGCTCAGGTGTACGTGGCTGGTGCCTTAGCCCATTGAGCCACAGGCGCCAAGCCAATCTTTGTATTTTAAATCTTTCTGTGCGAAGAGTGATGATTCGAAAATAATCTGGGGTCTCTTTTGAAATTTTCCTTATTTATTTCCCCCTTGGATATATTGTTTACTCATTTTCTTTTCATCTCCTTGAATGGGTTTTTCTACTTTATCTCTGCTAGCATTGTGGCAAAAAGCCTAGCAGCAGTGTGGGCATTGCCTGGGAGCTTGTAAGAAATGTAGCTTCTCTGGGTGGGGTAGCTCATACTTGTAATCCCAACACTCTGGGAGGCCAAGGTGGGAGGGTTGCTTAAACTCAGGAATTCTAGACCAGCATGAGCCAGCATGAGTCTCTAACTAAAAACAGAAAAAACTATCCAGACGTTGTGGCAGGTGCCTGCAGTCCTAGCTACTTGGGAGGCTGAGGCAAGAGGATCACTTGAGCCCAAGAGTTTGAGGTTGCTGTGAGCTCTGACACCACAGCACTCTACCCCGGGCAACAATTTGAGACTACTGAAGCAGAATCTGCTCTTTGGCAAGATCCTAGGTGATCTATGTATATATTAAAATTGAGCACCACTGTCTTTTCTTTTTTTTTTTTTTTTTTTGAGACCGAGCCTTAAGCTGTCACCCTGGATAGAGTGCTGTGGCATCACAACTCACAGCAACCTCCAATTCCTGGCCTCAAGCGAGTCTCTTGCCTCCACCTCCCAAGTAGCTGGGACTACAGGCGCCCGCCACAAAGCTCGGCCATTTTTTTGTTGCAGCCATCATTGTTGTTTGACGGGCCCGGGCTGGATTCGAACCCGGCCAGCTCAGGTGTACATGGCTGGCACCTTAGCCTGTTGAGCCACAGGTGCCGAGCCAAGCACCATTGTCTTATGGTAATGGTAAGTGTTGCTATATTTAGGGTTGGTAGAAAAGAAAAAGAGAAGCAATGGGAGTCCAGTGGTGGTGGTGGAGGTGGTGGTGGTATATTAGTTTCCCAGGGCTGCTATAACAAAATATCCCAAACTGGCTGATTAAAACAATCGAAATGTATTGTCTTACAATTCTGGAATCTAGAGTCCAAAATCAAGGTGTTGGCAAGGCTGTTTTCAGTTTGAAACTCTGCGTAGAATCCTGCCTTGCTTGTTCCTGGCTTCCAGGGTTGGCCATGGATGCTTGGAGTTCCTCGCTTGTAGCTGTATCAGTCTAATCTTTGCCTCTGTGGTCCCATGGCATTCTCCCCATGCACCTGTCTTTACAAGGCTTTATTTGAGGATACTATTCGTGATGGGTCCTAAGGGAAAAAGAAATGAGAAAGTGAGGACACTAGCCATGTTGGATTAGCATCCGCCCTAATGAACTCTGAACTGATTGTATCTGCAAAGACCCTATTTCCCAATAAGGTCACATTTATAGGTACTGGGGTATAGGATGTCAACATATCTCTGTGGGGGACACAATTCAACCTGTAATAAGGGAAACGCAAAGATTTTATTATAAATAAGTAGAACTGCATTGTGTAAAAAGAAACATAAAATAAGCGTCATTTTAAAATGATTGCATCTTATACGTGTCATTACACATGTCATTCTCTCCCATTGGCTGTTATTTCACACTTTTTATTGTGTATTCGCTCAGGCTGTCTTTCCGAGGGTAATTTGGTATCCTTTACACTGTGGTGATAACTTGATAGTAAGAACTCAGCAGTTATTATTAATGGTGAAAAGTAAAGCTACGACGTACTACTGGACATAAATTCAAAACCTTGCATGGTTAAATCTATCTATTGTACACAGCAAAATTCTACTAGCCGGGCGTTGTGGTGGGCGCCTGTAGTCCCATCTACTCGGGAGGCTGAGGCAAGAGAATTGCCTAAGCCCAGGAGTTGGAGGTTGCTGTGAGCTGTGTGACGCCATGAGGGTGATAAAGTGAGACTCTGTCTCTATAAAAAAAAAAAAAAAAAGAAAGAAAGAAAGAAAGAAGGAAAAAAAAGAAAAAAGTAAGCTCTAAAGGGTGGCGCCTGTGCTCAAAGGAGTAGGACACTGGCCTCATATACCGGCGGTGGCTGGTTCAAACCCAGCCACGGCCAAAAAAAAAAAAAAAAAAAAGTAAGCTCTAAAAATACAGAAAAAACAGAATTTTAGCCCAAACTACAACCACATCGACAGACTAACTGGAAATATCTTAGGACCAGGGTGAGAACGTACAGGAAATCCTTATAATGTCAGAAAAGGGCGAGAGTAGGGCGGGAGAGGCAGCCCTTCAACGTCTTTTTTAAACCCCTTGGCCATCGGTTTTGGGCGTCTGCTTCAGTCCTCCTGTCCCATGAGGAGCTCCTCTGCGTTGCGTGGGTCCTGGCCTGGTTTCTGTGTAGGCCCACCAGGCACAGTGCTTCCCTTCCTTCGCCCCTCCCCTCAAAGGTGAAACACAGGGGTCTTTATTTTAAGTCCTGGGCATCAAAGTACGGAGTGGAGTCTCAAAGACGCAGAAGGTGGTTGGAGCAGTCATTTCATCCACCCCGCTCAAAGACACCCACCAAAAGTTCTGTTTGTTTACCTCTGGGAATCCCAGAGCAACAACCTAGTTGCTGTTCCCAACTGGTCATTGCTTAACTCTTCCTTTTGTTCTAAAATCTAGCTACTATTTTACCAAATATTATTTTATTTAAAAATTTTAAATTTCAGTGTTTGTTTTTTTTTTTGAGACAGAGCCTCAAGCTGTCACCCTGGATAGAGTGCTGTGGCGTCACAGCTCACAGCAACCTCCAGTTCCTGGGATCAAGCGAGTCTTCTGCCTCTGCCTCCCAAGTAGCTGGGA
>CAUYON010145344.1:0-61734 GCA_963573935.1 Arctocebus calabarensis
CACAAACAAAACCATAAATGGCAGAAGGATATCTGTAACAGTATGATCAAAATATTTCTGAATGTATATGAATCGTGCCCTGTGATTGCACCAATGTACATAATTATGATTCAATAAAATTATTAAAAAAAAAAAAAAGAAAAGGACAAAACCATAAATGGCAACATTACCTCCCCATATTCACAGTGATTGAGCTGTCAATAATGGATGCTGTATTAATGACTTAATTTTGACAACCTCTTGTGGCATTAGCAGACTATAAGCCATTGTTTCACTAATATATGAACATAAATAGCTAAGCATTATGAAAAGAAAACAAAATCTCAAAGGGAACCAATTCTTGGGTGGCTATTCCTCAATGTTTGGGTTTTTCTTCCCATGCTAATTACTCAGATATAAGACAATCCTTTTTAGGGATATAATAACATGTTTTAGTTTTTCTAATCAGAGTAATATCACCCACATATGGTAAGGGCTCAGTTTTCTCTAAGTCTCAGAATATCCTAAGATGAGAAATTATAGAATAGTTTTAAGTCTCATTAGGTTAAGTCCTCATTACATTAACAGGTAATATAATCCAACCTATGAAGGCAAACAGATTCTGATCATAGTGTGATTTTAAAAAGCATTAGCGGAAATTGTGGGAAATGTAGTCTGTTGACTCCGCCCTCCTCGCCATTCCTGTAATGGCTGCTTCCTGGAAGGCTGTGTCACGTGGAACCTCTTAGCCTTAACATCTGTTCTGGAACTCCAGAAAAGGAAAAATTTCAAGGCCAATAGAATTATTATATATATAAACCATTTCTTTGGAACCTTCAGCCCTCAAGATCCCAACATCATGCCTACAGTTTCAACACAATTGGTCTTAGTCCTCACTTCACTGCTGTTGGTGTTGCCTGTTGTTGAAGCAGCGGAGGCCGGAGATGCCATCGCTCTGTTATTGGGTGTAGTTCTAAGCATCACAGGCATCTGTGCTTGCTTGGGGGTATATGCTCCAAAGAGAAATGGACAGATATGACCTTGAAGGATCTCCTGAATCAAACCTTGCCATAAAAACCTTTGTGCTGTTGAGAGTAAACATGAGCTTTGGTGTCTGAAAGTTTCCAAGAAACAGTAAACAGGAGAGTTTCATATTCTTTGTTGTTTCCCTTAAAATGGGAACAAATTGATACATAAATGGGAAAAAATGTTTTCTTTACAAGTTATGCACTAAATATTTCAGCGTGTACTTTATATGTGCTGGTTAAAAGGGGGTCAAAGAAGTAAGATGGTTTACATAAGTAATTAATTGTTTTAGGATGTTCAAAGCATGTGAAACAGGAAGAAGGAAGCTTTTACCCAGAATCCAAGGAAATCGCCACTGTTAAGTTACAGTCACTGCCTTCTGAATTGTTGAGGAGTCTTTTCTCCTTATTTTTATTATATTTTTGTTTTATCACTCAAGTTAATAATGGTATTTAGGGCTCGGTGCCTGTGGCTCAACGGGCTAAGGCGCCAGCCACGTACACCTGAGCTGGCGGGTTCGAATCCAGCACCAGGACCCGCCAAACAACAATGACGGCGGCAACAACAACAAAAAATGGCCGGGTATTATGGCGGGCGCCTGTAGTCCCAGCTACTTGGGAGGCAGAGGCAAGAGACTCGCTTGAGCCCAGGAATTGGAGGTTGCTGTGAGCTGTGATGCCATAGCACTCTATCCAGGGTGACAGCTTGAGACTCTGTCTCAAAAATAATAATAATAATAATAATAATAATAATAATAATAATGGTATTTAGATATCACATAGCCAAACATTGAAACATTTATCTCTAGGTAAAAAAGCATTTAGAAAGATGTATTCAGTATATCTAATATTGAAATAGAAAAAAGATTTAATGTAAAAACTAAATCCTTTATATTAGCATTGAAATGGAGAAAAGATCTAATTTGAAAAAGAAATAAACTTTATATTAATTAAAAATAAAAATAAATAAAAAGTATTAGCAGCTCAGCGCCTGTGGCTCAATGGGCTAAGGCGCCAGCCACATACACCTGAGCTGGCGGGTTTGAATCCAGCCCGAGCCCGCCAAACAACAATGACGGCTACAACCAAAAAATGGCCGGGTGTTGTGGTGGGTGCCTGTAGTCCTAGGCAAGGCAAGAGACTCGCTTGAGCTCAGGAATTGGAGGTTGCTGTGAGCTGTGATGCCACAGCACTCTATCCAGGGTGACAGCTTGAGGCTCTGTCTCAAAAAAAAAAAAAAAAAAGCATTAGCATGTCCACCAATGTACACAAGGCTATTTAGGGTGCACAATGGACACCTAGATTACTACAGTAATCTAGGGGCAAGGAGATTACTGCTTTACTGAGTTTGCAATAATCTACTTTAAGGAATTATGTACCACACAGGTTTTATTCATTAGCTAGCCAGAGCAATTTCAGAGTAGTAGAACCTCTTCAAAAACATTTGCTTCCATTGGGTCCTTAATCAGTGTAAGAAATGCCTTTGACCCAGCCCCCAAACTAGTATCATACTCTGCTACACTAACACCTCATGACTGAGTGGGGAAAGCCTGAAAGGGTTCACTTTGTACATCAGACCCACTACCACTGTTCTATTTATGGCATTTCCCAAGTGTAAATCTTAGAGAGATTTACATATAGTTAAAACAACTGTTACAGCTCATATAGCCTATGGCTAAAAGTGAGAGTTATAAGGAAAACCTTATAACTCGATAGTGCTCGATAATGGAACACCTGGGTGGAAAGGGCACAGAGAGGGATTTAGCTCTCTTAACAAGCATGAGAGCTCGCGAGATGAGAGCAGTGGTGAATTGGCAGTCTCTACACCTGTGGTGTTGAGACGCATGAGATTAGCCTTATTAGGCTGAAGGAGAAGGCAGTCAAGGAGCATATACATTCTATCACGGACCCGCTTAGTCTGACTTTGTCTCCTCTCCTGACTGCAGAATGCCAGCACGGTGTCTCTCAGCTGAAGTTTACCAAGCTCTACTAAAGACTAAGATCTATCTTTCTAAGAAGACTGCTTTACTCTAATACTCTCTCTTTCTCTCTCTCTCTCTCCAGCTAAAGTAGATAGCCCTTAGGCACCTAAGAGAAACTGAACCTGAGCAAGGTAACTTTAGCGGTCCACGTCCAGAACCTAATTAAACTGAGCCCGAGCCCTGGCCAGTCCTGGGCCCTGGCAAGAAGTGTCAGAAGTGACATGTGACAACAACTCCTCCAGTAATTCATTCAGCAGGATCAGGCAAACCAACACGTATGGCTGTGTACTGGAGGCTGGCTGGTGAGTAAAGTACATTTCTATTTCCAGAAGAAGTATATTTTATGTTCTCCGTGTGAACACACAGACCTTCAGGAAGAGTGTCAAAAACCTTTTCTCCACCTTAATGGAGGAAAAACAGATTACTTTCCCTTCTTTAATGAAGACTACAATGGCAATCACAACAATAATAAACATAAATGGAACATGAATAAATCGAAAAGCTTCTGAATAGCCACAGAATCAATTAACAAACTGAATAGGCACCCCACAGAATGGGAGAAAATATTTGCATGCTATATATCCCATAAAGGACTAATTGAGGGAGGAAACCCTGAAGTATTATGTGTTCATCTGAAATGCCAGAAATTTTTGCATTTTGCTGGTATCCCCCACCAGGGTTACTCATGATAAGCCCTATTCACAGCTTCTTTGTGAAAGATTAACTTCCTGAAATTTAGCAGTAAATCCTACCCATGCTTTGAAACCTCCAATGAGCAACAATATGGTAATTCCTTTGTCTGCCTTTCTGTAAGCCCTATAAAAGCTCAGAGCTGAAGCAGGCCGGAGAGCTCAGCCATTTTAGACTCTAGTCTGTCACAACTCCACATGCTGAAATAAAGCCCCTCCTCTTTGGAACACAGGTGTTCAGGTGATTCTTTCTCTCTATCGGGCCTCATTTTCCTGCAACATTTCTGGTTTCCTGACCAGGAAGCATGACCACCCATGGAGAGAACAGGCTCTCACTCACCTGGTGATTGCCACCAACCCTCTAGAGACCCACAAGGTGGGGAGATCAGCCTGAGCAATATGGCCCACTGAGCGCACCAGAGATAGTAAGCTTTGCCTTGTGTGGATGACTCAGCAGGCAGGAGGAGGACCCCCTTCGATTGCTTTTCAACGAGTTGAACACCGGGAGGAACTGGCGCCTGCACTGGGGGACATCTGACTCACAGTAGAATGCATCTGGCAAAGTGGAAGGTACCTGTTCCGTAAGAGCAGAAAGGGAGACTGATCACCGCCTGTCACCTCCTCAGTGCTACTCATGGTGCTCAAGGTAGTAAGTGTGAGAAACCAAGGCTTCCCAGGATAGTAAGTGGAGTGGAACTGAGTGTGTATGAATGTATGGAGACCAAATGAGACAGACAACAAGAGGTGGGATCATCTGGCCAAAGGCAGATCACACTGACAGTTTATATCAGCCAGCCAAAGCAAAGAGGGCCCAATATCCCTGTGAGGGGAGGGGCCAGTAATGAACAAAGCAATTCTGCGACTCCCTTCACCCTTTACCCTATTTGTGGTCTGCCTATTTTCTGTCTGAGGGAGGAACACAGGGAACACACAGGGAAGCCCACCCCACTAGGGACTATGCTGAAACATTTTAAGAAGGGGTTTGGGTTTATGTGGGACTATGGGGTAGACATTTCCCCAGTGAAATTGAGAACTCTGTGTGAGCAGGAATGGCCCACATTTGAGGGAGGATGGCCTTCAGAAGCAAGTCTAGACAGAGTTATGGTACAAAAGGTTGGTCTGTCATCACAGGAGACCTGGGACACCCTGACCAATTACCATACACAGAAAGTTGGCTCCAGCTAGTGCAGCAGCTGCCCCCTTGGCTCAGAGGCTAAGCCTCTAAAGCAATGGTTCTCAACCTTCCTAATGCCGCGACCCTTTAATACAGTTCCTCATATTGTGGTGACCCCAACCATGAAACTATTTTCATTGCTACTTCATAACTGTAATTTTTCTACTGTTATGAATTGTAACTTAAATATGATATGCAGGATGTATTTTCATTGTTACGAAGGGGTCACGACCCACAGTTTGAGAAGTGCTGGAAAGTATTACTAGCTAGGACAAACAACACCTCGGGGAAGTACTCTGCCAGGCCTTAGAGGCCTCTGCTGTCAAAAATCCTCCAAATACTCCCCTCTGAGCCTGAAGTGAGCCTGAAGATATCGAGCCCCCACCTTACACCCCAATAAGAGAGACACTCAGACCAGAGTAGCCTCCACCACCTGATTCTACTACCCAGCCTGAAGAAACCAGTAAAATCCCTTCTGGCCCACAAGAGCCTACCCCTCCTCTTCCTAAAAGGCTCTGCCCACACATCCCCAGGCTGTTCAGATGCCGCTGAGGAAAGTATGGGGACCAGACACAAAAGATTCTGAGGGATTGAGTCACAGGAAGCTGCCGAATTCTGGTGTATTAGCCTTTCACCATTATGGACCTTCTCAACTGGGAACATCATACTCCCTCCTATGCTAAAAAGCTGCAAGCTCTCGTTGACTTAATGCATTCCATATTTCAGACTCACAACCCCACATGGGTTGACTGCCATCAGCTCCTCCTCATGCTGTTTAACACAGAGGAGAGACACCAAGTGATCCAGGCTGCCACCAAGTGGTTAGAGGAAAACGTTCCAGAAGACACCTTAGATCCCAGGGATTTTGCTCAAGGAGGACCTGCAATGGGACCCAAATAATAGGGATGAACTGAGGCAATTAAAGGAGTATAAGGAAGCCATCTTCCAAGGGCTATGAAGGGGAGGCCATAAGGCCACCAACATGAACAAGGTAGCTGAGATCACACAAAAGCCAGAGGAAAGCCCTGGGGATTTCTTTTTTCCCCCCTTAAAGGTCTTTTTATTTTTATTTTTTTATTTATTTTTTATTAAGTCATTTGTACATAGATCATACATACATTTATGCCATTATGGGATTCATTGTATTGATTGATTGTACAAATTGGAGTGCTTACATGCTACTAATCAACATAGCTTTCCACCTCTTTTACCCAATTACAGCATTAAGACATTTGTGTTCTACACCTTATAGATCCAACTTGTACTTGCTCCACAGGTGTGCTCCCCCTACTAACCCTCCATCAATCCACCCCCTTCCCTTCCCCTCTCCCTCTCCTTCCCTCCTTCATCCTAGTCTATAATTGTTTCATTTTTCATATGCAAGTGTGAGTGATTATAAATTGGTTTCACAGTAGTACTGAGTACACTGGATTTTTTTTTCCATTCCTGAGATACTTTACTAAGAAGAATATTTTCCAGCTCCATCCACGTAAACACAAAAGAGGTAAAGAACTCAAACTTACTACTAAGAAAAAAACAAATGATCCCATTTCATTGTGGGCAAGAGACATGAACAGAAGCTTCTCTGAAGACAGGTGAATGATTTACAGATACATGAAAAAATGCTCATCATCTTTAATAATCAGAGAAATGGAAACCAAAACTACTCTGAGATACCATCTAACTCCAATAAGAGTAGCCCACATCATAAAATCCCAAAACTACAGATGTTGGTGTGGATGTGGAGAAAAGGGAACACTTCCGCTCTGCTGGTGGAAATTCAAGCTAGTACATTCCTTTTGGAAGGAAGTTTGGAGAACACTCAGGGATCTAAATATAGATCTACCATTTGATCCTGCAATTCCTCTTCTAGGTATATATCCAAAGAACCAAAAATCACTTGACAACATTTGCACCAGTTTATTCATTGCAGCTCAATTCATAATTACCAAATCATGGAAGAAGCCTAAGTGCCATTCGACCCATGAATGGATTAATTGTGGTATATGTATACCATGGAATACTATGCAGCCCTGGGTATTTCTATAAGAGACTGTGTGAGGCATATCAAATTTATACTCTCTTTGACCCTGCAAATCAGAGTATCAGAGAATGGTAAACTTGGCTTTTGTAAGCTAGAACACTGGAGACATCAAGACATAAGCTCCAGAAAAATAGAAGGATTCACTGGTATGAATGTATCCCAGCCTTTGGAGGTGGCTAATAAAGTTTTTATATCTGTCAGAGGCAGATATAAAAACTAGGGTTCATCCTCCGACAGACAGAGAAGAGACTGGGAGTAGAAAGGAAGTGAGTCATCCAAATATCCCAGTCCTAAAGACAAGGAGGCAGATTAGAGAATTTCTAAGTGTAGTAGGGTTCTGTCGCATATGGACAATAAATTCTGCAGTGTTGGGCAAACCACTGTATGAAGCCACAAAGGGGTGAGAAGGAGCCGATGGAATGGAAATCTGGGCAATAAAGCACATTTGAGAGGCTTAAAAAGGAACTGTAAGCAGCCCTTCCTTTGTCTCTCGCCTTGGAGGAACCTCCCTGAACCTTTTCCCTGTCTTCAATTCCTCAACCCTCTCTGAAGACTTTGCAGAAGGACTTTGTCCTCAGTTTTTCCTGAAGAGTAAGAAACAAACAAAAAAAAACCTTTCTGTGAGAGTCTGAGGAATAAGCGCTCTGCTCAGCTTACAAAGGGACCTTTCACTCTGCTGGTGAGAATGTGCTTCCTGAGCTGGAGGTGGGAGATCTCTCAGGGCCTAGTCACAGACTGTAACCACTCATGTCCAAGGCCATAGGGCAGAGCAAGTGGGGAGGCTGTGGTGCCGCCAACTAGACATCTCCTGAAGAATTAGGCAAAGTGGCCCCAGGAGCTAGAAGAAACTGAATAGCACAGACAGTAGAGGCCCTAGGGAAAACAGCCAGAGACATCTCCACCTGAGTAATTGATCAGGTTCCAGTTAGCCCTTTTTTGGCTTGTTTGTTTGTTTTTTTGTTATTGTTTAGCAGGTCGGGACCAGGTTCGAACCCACCAGCCCAGGAGCATGAGGCCAGCACCCTAACCACTGAACTACAGGTGCCTTTCCCTAGTTAGCCCTTTTGTGCCTGTTCATCCTTTTTCTCCAGAATACCAAGTCTAGGTTAAGGACTGGAATCTGGTCCCTCTCAAGCCCAAGCAGAAGGATTGCTACACTGTCATCCAAACCACACCCACAGCAGCGAAAGTGGAAGGGATCCTCGCTTGGATTCATCACAACAGGTTGAAGCAAGTCTCACCACTGCTGTGGAAAACGGAGACAGATCCAGCCAATACCTGCAAAATTGATGTAAAGGGCAATCAACATGCCCTGCCCCAGCCACAAACTGGAAGCTGGCTGGTCAATGCTGGCTGAAGCCTGAGGACATCTGCTATAGGACTTACCCTAATTGGACTCTGGACCCTGGGGAAAGGGGAGAAAGGATGTAGTCCGTGTACTCACATTACTAAGGTGGGGCAAGAGGTGACAACAACATTGTCTACTACAAATGTTCTTCTACAAATGTTGAGGGCACTGTCAAGGGAACTTGCACTTACAACCAGACCCAATACTTGGTATATGACACTGGGAAAGGTAAGGGCCCATATATATGTTACAATCCCAGTAAGCCCCCTTCATCCTTCCTATTTAAGAATTACAGAGGGGTGGGGTTTCTCCACAGAAGGACCTATGATAGCCCAAAGTAAAGTAAAAGAGAGTTCAAGCCAGGTAATATCAAGGTTTGACACCTATGCTGCCATAAGCCACTCCAACTTAGGCAGTGGCTCCCTAAGCTGGGAAAGGAGTTACATGATAAGAGGATAAGTACATATGCTATCACTACCCAGGACAGTGTTAAAGTTGCCAGTGGTGGTCATCTGTATTGTGGGAAAGGTATAATCCACAGGAAGTCTACCTCAAGAAAGAAGTGACAGAGTCTAATTGCTCAGTTAATCAGTACAACCCTCTGAAACTAATAATCACTAACCAATTGGACCCATGGTGGAAAGCAGGAGAAAAAGTGACTTTGGGAATAGATGGTAGAGGACTTAACCCTTATTTCCCAATTATCATTAAGGGACAAGTCCAGAACTATCCCCAAAAGACCTAAGAGGTATTTCAGTCTTTCTATGAAGAAACCAGACCCCTACCTCAACCTGCACGTAGTGCCAAAAATTTGTTCTTGAAACTAGAGGTAGGCATAGCACAATCACTGAATTTCATTTCTTGCTATGTGTGCAGAGGAACCCTCAAGGGAGATCAGTGGCCATAGGAAGCAAAAGAATTGTTGTCCCACAAGGTTATGAACATCACTAACCATAAGGTGGCCCCTCCTAATCAAGCCTTCTGGGTCTTAAAGTCCTCCATCGGAGGCCAGTACTGCCTTGCATGTACTTGCATGAAACTTCTCCTCATGGGTCAGACAACTGACTTGCCTAGGACAAAAGACTTTCAATGCTTCAACTAAGAAAAGTGAATGGAGGGGGAAAGGTGAAACTGAGCAAAGACCTCTTAAATTTGCCCATCTGAAGGAAGGTTAGGAGGATTTAGGAATCCCAAGAGATTGGACAGCCCCAGTCAGGCTGTATTGGATATGCAGAAATAAGGCATATGCCTATCTCCCCAGTGACTGGAGTGGAAGTTGTGTAGTAGGCATCATCAGACCCTCCTTTTTCCTACTACCGCTTAAAACCAGTGAATTGCTTGGCTATCCAATTTCTGCCATTTTGTTCCACCAGAGGAGGGAGGTCACTAAAGGAAAATGGAAAGATGATGAGTGGCCCCCTGAAAGAATAATTCATTATTATGCACTGGCTACATGGGTTGAAGATGGGTCATGGGGATATCAAATCCCCATTTACATGCTGAATTGTAGAATTAGACTACAAGCAGTACTTGAGATTATAACCAATGAAATGGGCAGAGCACTAATGCCCCTAGCACAACAGCAAACTCATATTCGAAATGCTATCTATCAACATAGACTGGATCTGGATTACCTATTAGCCCAAGACGGAGGGGTTTGTGGAAAAATGAATTTAACAAACTGCTGCTTGCAAATTGATGACCAAGGGCAGGTCATAGAGAATATAGTGAAAAATATACCAGTAAGGGCTGTACACTCGATGATTCAGAGAGTTGTCAACCAAAAGACAACATCACAGTGTTCTATAAAAGCATTACCAACTCCTGCAAGAACAAGCAGATGATGAGAAAACACGGATGTAGGTGCCTGTGGGGTCTCAAAGGGGGGTATGAGAGAAGAAACCCTGAAGTATTATATCTTCATCTGAAATGCACTAGAAATAAGTTATATAAGCATCTGAGCAAGAGCACTATGTAAGGTATAAAGTGAATCCAATAATGAATAAGGTTATCATAAGTGGTAACTAAAATTTGATTGCCTGGAGGATTTCAGACTATCAGTTTTTCTTAAATACATGAATTGCTTGAGGGCACTGTCAAGGGAACTTGCACTTACAACCAGACCCAATACTTGGCATATGACACTGGGAAAGGTAAGGGCCCATATATATGTTACAATCCCAATAAGCCCCCTTCATCCTTCCTATTTGAGATAAGAATTACAGAAGGGTGGGGTTTCCAAAAATTATGCTTTAGTGGCTCCCTACTGCTTCATATGGTGTTCATCTTAAAGTTCTGGTTACTCAGGTATTGGTCTGCCTATCTAAGACAGTATATATTCCCTGGTCTATCCAAACTGAATAATATCATCCATGTAATGTTACCAAGATAGCTTTGCTGCACTTTCAATGATCTCTGTTTCTAGGCTTACATAATGTTGAAAAAACATGGAGGTGTTAGGTAGTCTTGAGGTAGGACACAGAACATGAATTATCCCATGAAGTCAAATAGGCTCTGATCCCATGGATGCATTGGGATTGAAAGAAAGCATTAGCATGTCTACCACCAAGAACCAGGCCCCACAATCTGTGCAACGGACTCCATGGTTGTTAACCTTAGAAATGCAGGTGCAAAGACTACTCCACATTGAGCTGCTGTGTGACAGAATGAGACATCAAGTACCATTGGATTTCATCACCAACTATAGTGGGCTAACGTGGGTTGGTATCTTTTCTTTAAGTACCTCTTTCTCCATTAGTTCTTCAATCAGTATGGACCTCCTTTCATCCCCTGTCCCCAGTCTGGTATCCTACATTTCTTTAGTAATATCTCACGGCTGTACTATGGAAGCCCGGTAAGATCTTGGTTGTCAACTTATCCCACTACAATACCCTAATCATGACATTTCCCCAATGGGAACATCCTTTATAAACATAAGAAGAATTATACATATTTAGCACAGCTCTACCCACAATATACTTTCCAGTTTCACAACATCTTGCATCTGTACTGCCTAGAAAGGACCCACCTATAAACTCATTTAAGTCCATTCTTCAGTCTGAGAGTCAATGTAAATCTTGATAAGTACATCAGGGTGTCATCATGAAGCAGCACTTGTGCCCCAGTGTCCAAAACTGCAGAAAAGATTGTTCAACCTGGGTACAGTCAACTACCCCACACACTTTAAAAGATGCATAAAGTCTCCAGTTGCTATTACAGATCAAAGTTCCTTGACCACTTTTTTTTTTATTCTAAAAAGTTAGGTCTAGGTAGAAAAGCCGTGTGGATGGCATAGACCAATCTCTGAAAGGCTCCAAACTCACCAAAATTTTCTAGGTCTTCTTGATCTTCCCATCATTAGGAAGAACATTGTGACAAGATTAACTTGGGAAATGGGTTTGGCAACAGACAACTGGGTGACCTCCATTCCTTGTTCTCCAGCAGTTTGAAGGGCTCTGTCATCTGCTAACTAAGGAACATAGTACATATAGGTTCAATGGTTGTTTGCCCAAATCTCTTTAATATCACTTCTTTCTCACTACATTTTTGCATAACCAACTGCCCCTTTACACAGCATACTTTATCAACGAGGCCTACTACAGCCTTCCAGATAGTTGACCTGCATGTTTGCACCTGAATTCCCCCAAAAGGGCATTATGGCCTTATGAGCCTTCAGGAAAGGGGGTTAAAATCACATGTAATACATTCTTCAAAAAGAGGTAGGGCAAAGCCTTGTGCAGTATTGCCTCTTTTGCTGTAGGAGAGAGGAGTCAATGTTTACAGAAGTTTTGTAGGAGCAATAAGTGTTCTCTCATCTTAGTAAAGCATCACAAGAATGGAGAAGCATGAATCCCATGTACTCTATTTTGATATGAGGACAATTAATGACACGATGGGGGTGAGGGAAGGGCAGAGCAGAGAGAGAAAGAATGAGGATGGGGTGGGAAAAGAAAGAGCAGAGAAGAGGGAAGGAGTGAAGGGGTGGGATCTTGATGTGTGCCACACCTTTTGGGGGAAAAACACGATTGTTAGAGGGACTTTACCCAACAAATGCAATCAGTGTAACATGGTTTCTTATACCCTCAATGAATCCCCAACAACAAAAAAAAATAAGTGTTCTCTCAGAATATAGAATTCTTAGAGTATGAAAGACAATATTAGCGTATGAACTCAAATTATTTCAAGTATAATAACTGACAGATCCTGATTTTGTTAGGGATTTTCAGTCTCCCTTATTGGCAAACATCCAAGGGCACAGAGAATGTCATCTTCAACTTTCCAGCCAACACAACATCATTATACAGTGAAAAGTTTGGACATAGTTTTTCTCATATAACATAAATTATTCAAAATTCAAAAAGTAACACATTTCAGTACATAGGCCACCATATTGAATACAGGATATCCCCTCACATAAGAGATAAGGCAGAGCCTCCAAAAGAAAAAAAAAAATTAAATGCCCAGAATTACCATATTCTAAAGTGAAGTGCTGAGCAATCTTACAAAGAAATGGAACTATAACTGGTTCCACTGACATTACCCCATGGCCCAGCCCCAAAGTATTAAATAGTTTAGTTGGAAGGAATATAGAATTTTTGTGAGTGCTACCAATGTGACAGGCATATTCTTCACTGTCATGAGTCTACCAACCACCCCCATTCCCAAAATGCACAATTAAACATTCGGTTCAAATGGGAGGTACCCTTCTGGGGAATTGCCACATTTAGTAACCAAACTCACTTTTTTTTTTTTTAAGAGACAAGGTCTTGCTCTGTTGCCTAGGTTGCAATCAAGTGATACCATCATAACTCACTCCAGCCTTGAACTCCTGAGCTCAAGTGATACTCCCTTTCAGCTTCCCAAACTGCTGGGATTACAAGCATGAGCCACTATGCTGGCCCAAACTGACTTTCTTAAACTGTGCTCCACTGGGAGCTGAGCATATACATAGGTCATGTAGTTCTTGGTTTTTAATTCTTCCTTAAAGAACCCATGCCATACTTCAATGGTACATGCTACCTGGCTATTACTTGGAGCATGCAGCAAACAGGCCAGTTAGCTGCCCACTGATAAGTACTTCTTCCCATAAACGTGGCACCATTGTCTGATTGTATCCAATTAATGAATCTAAACATGTAGGAAAGTCTTAAAGTCCTCACATAGAATTCTCTCATCAGCTATGGAAATGGGTTGGCTGTGCAATACCAAAAAAAGGAATATAATGTAATCCATGACCAGCAGCACTCTTGAAAAGAAGGTAGGGGGTCAGTTCTGGTACTTTGGGATCCTCCCTCTACTGTGCCATAGGCATACTCTGTACCTCTTCCAAAATTCTTCGGTCTCATGTATTGGAATCGCTAGATCTTATTTTGAGGCCAGGTCCCATACTGTAGATGGATTACAATGCCTTCTCATGTAGTTTATCCAGACCTGGGCAGCACATGTATGATGAGCTTCTTGATTCTCATTCTCATTTAGTACTAAATGAGATTACCATATTTTATACTTCATGTGAGTGGCTTTAGATTTTGATTCTTTTCTTTTTTTTGTAGAGACAGTCTCACTTTATCGCCCTCTACCGTGGCGTCACACAGCTCATAGCAACCTCCAACTCCTGGGCTTAGGAGATTCTCTTGCCTCAGCCTGCCAAGTAGCTGGGACTACAGGCGCCCGCCACAACACCCGGCTATTTTTCTGTTTTTGCAATTCGGCCGAGGCCAGGTTTGAACCCGCCACCTTCAGTACATGGGGCTGGTGCCCTAATCGATGAGCCATAGGTGCTGCCCTATTTTCTTTTTTTTTTTTTTTTTTTGCAGTTTTTTGCCAGGGCCTGGTTTGAATCCACCACCTCCAGCATATGGGGCTGGTGCCCTACTCCTTTGAGCCACAGGTGCCACCCTTCTTTTTTTGTTGTTGTTTTTTTTTTGTTTTTTTTTTTCAGAGTGCTGTAGCATCACAGCTCACAGCAACCTCCAACTCCTGGACTTAGGCGATTCTCTTGCCTCGGTCTCCCAAGCAGCTGGGACCATGGGCACCCACCACCAACGCCAGGCTATTTTTTGAGGTAGTTTGGCCAGGGCCAGGTTCGAACTAGCCACCCTCAGTATATGGGGCCAGCGCCCTCCTCACTAAGCCATAAGCACCACCCTCTTTTTTTGTTGTTGTTGAGACAGAGTCTTACTATGTTGCTCTTGGTAGAATGACATGACATCACAGCTCACAGCAACCTCAAACTCTTGGGCTTAAGTGCTTTCCTTGCCTCAGCCTCCCAAGTAGCAGGGACTACAGGCACATGCCATTTAACACCTAGCTATTTTTCTGTTGCATTTGTCACTGTTGTTTAGCTGGCCCGGGCTGGGTTCCAACCCACCAGCCTCGGTGTATGTGGCCAATGCGGTAACCACTGTACTATGGGCGCCGAGCCAGATTTTGATTATTTTCAATCAGTTTTTCTTTAAAGCGCTCTGAGATTGTTCTTTGGGTGTCAGTCACATTTCCAAGAGTTATGCCTTGGCAGACAATTGCTAATACAAGTTTGGATTAATTTTCCAGCTCTGATCTCTCGGTTTTCAGACCATCTCTCTTAGGCATATAGTATGCCTGCCTGTATTCTGCCAATGTCATCATGTAATGTTACATGCAGCCCCCTATGGTTAGGTTTCAGTCTTTCTTCAGCTGTGGAATATCCACTGATAAAAAATTGTTTGAGAGTTCATCCAGGTCTTGTCCACTCCTCTTTAGACATCATGTCCTTCACCACTCGTTCTACTGCCTTCTCCAGCAATTACTGGTCCCTGGGCTCAGTCCAGGCACCCAGCTACAGTGTCCGGCCCACCAGCAGTACAGCCAGCATCTATGCAGGCGCTGAGGGCTTAGGCTCCTGGATCTCTGAGTCCCACTCCACCAGCTTCTGGGGCAGTTGGGAATCCAGGGGCCTGGCCATGAGGATGGCTGGGGGTAAAGCGAGGAACCTGGAGACCGATAATCAGAGGCTGGAGAGCAAAATCTGGGAACACCTGGAGAAGAAGGGGCCCCAGGTCAGAAACCATCAAGGACCTGAGGGCCCAGATCTTTGCAAATTCTGTGGGCATCGTTCTGCGGGCTGACAATGCCCAACTTGCTGCTGATGACTTTAGAGTCAAGTATGAGACAGAGCTGGCCATGAGCCAGTCTGTGGAGAGTGATAGCCATGGGCTCTGCAAAGTCATTGATGACACCAACGTCACTCGGCTGCAGCTGAAGACAGAGATCAAGGGTCTCAAGGAAGAGCTCCTTTTCATGAAGAACCACAAAGAGGAAGTAAATGGTCTACAAGCCCAGACTGCCAGCTATAGGTTGACTGTGGAAGTAGATGCTCCCAAATCCCAGAACCTAAGCGAGATCATAGCAGACTTGTGGGGCCAGTATGACAAGTTGGCTCAGAAGAACCAAGAAAAGCTGGACAAGAGCTGGTCCCAGCAGATTGAGGAGCACACCTCAGTGGTCACTTCGCAGTTTGCTGAGGTCAGAGCTGCTAAGACAATGCTCAAAGAGCTGACACATACAGTTCAGTCCTTGGAGATCAAACTGGACTCCATGAAAAATCAGAAGTTCAAATTGGAGGAAAGCCTGAGGGAGGCAGAGACTGGCTATACCACGGAGATGGAGAATCTCAATGGGGTCCTGCTGCATTTGGAGTCAGAACTGGCACAGGCCCGGGCAGAGGGGCAGCACCAGGCCCAGGAGTATGAGGCACTGCTGAACATCAAGGTCAAGCAAGAGGCTGAGATCGCTACCTCCCGCTGCCTGCTGGAAGACGGTGAGGACTTCAACCTTAGTGATGCCCTTGAACAGCAGCAACTCCATGCAAACCATCCAAAAGAGCACCACATGCAGGATAGTGGACGGCAAAGTGGTGCCTGAGACCAATGACACCAAAGTTCTGAGACATTGAGGCAGTAAGAGCAGTGTGCCCTTATACCAATAGAGTTCAGAGATCACTGGAAAAATAACTGTTTGAAAGTATAGGTCAATGTGGAGCAGTACATATATTGGACATATATTGTCAAATGAGTTTCATGCAGTGAATATGCTTTGATAGCTTTGATCGTATAGTTGCAAAGGGATCTGAAGAACGCTTTTACATTAACATTAACATGTCCCTCGTTAGATTTCAGGTTCATCATTCTGTGAAATGAACTCCCCAACTGTTATGATGTCTGGAACATCTGGGCAGGTGCAAGAGGACTGCTGTTACATTGATCTTATGGGTCAACACAGCGAGATATGAAGAACCATCGGATTATCTCACTAGTAACACAAGACTATTATTGAATAGCATAATCTTATTAATATCTCAGCCTCCATTACCTCCTTGATAAGTATAGGTTCTTATTTTCATCATCAAACTCCAAATTACAGTGTCCTATTACACTTTACAGTTACTTCATAGCTGGTCTGAAAAAGTCTGGTGGGCACTGAGTATTCACTTATTCCCACTACCAACGTTCTATAGTGGCATTCCCCATTGGGAACATCCCTTACAATCAAGAAAAGAATAACAAATATTTAATACAACTCTTTGCACAATACACTCACCATTATCAGTTATATAACAGTGTATGCACACTGATGTGAAAGGGCTCAACTGCAAACATACATAAGTCCTCTATCCAATGTGAGGATTATTTTCAATCCAATCAGAGTAAAACTTCAGACTGTGCACCAAAGCAGCACAGTGACTTGTACCCAAGTGCCCAAAGGGGCTGGAAAGTTTTGGCAACTTGGGCGCCCTAAAATCCTTTTCTTGCTTTAACCAGTAAGTGCCTTAAGCCTTTGGTTCCAAATAGAAAGAGAGGCTTTGACCTTCACCAAAGGCCTCTTTGTTATTAAAAGAGCGAAGGTCTGGCTAGAAAGATGGCATTTAAAGCTTAGATCACCGAAAGTCCAAGTAGCCAGGATCTCGGGAAATTTAAATCATAACATACACTGCCCTAACCCTACAAAAAAATTTTTTTTTAATTTCAAATTAATATGAAGGTACAAATTTTTAGGTTACACTGTTCTGAGGTAAAGTTCAAGTTGCAGACGAGCCCTTCACCCAGGTGGTGCACTGAATAACCTCACATTATGCACCCCACCCATTGCGTTCCTCCTCCCCCCATTCACCATCCCCCCTATGCCAATAATCTTCCCACACACCCCCCTCCCCCCTCTGCCAATCATATTCCCCCAGACCCCCCTCCCCTTTGCTAAGCAATATTTGTGTTTTATCATTCATGTGGGTATGTAATTATTTATACACTGGTTTCATATTAGTATTGAGTACATTGGATTTTTTTTCCATTCTTGAGATACGTTACTAAGAAGAATGCCTACAAACATTTTTCAACAGGCAGTATACACTATTAGATTCAGAAAATCTATCTTCATAGAATGATGGGATGAAGGCATTTCACTGAACTGCACCTATATTACATGCAGTTTGTCTTTCTGGATATATACAAATGTATCCTTTTTTTCCCCTTCTTTCTTTCTTTTCTACTTTTTCTAGCATTTCCTTTAAGTCTTATCTGCTCTTACTCTATATGCTGAGTGACACCTACAAAGAATATAGTGGTTCCTGGACTAAAGACAGGACTTCATAATCATTCAAGGAGACTCTGTAAGGAAAACTGGGCAGAAAGAATCCTAATGGAATCCATTTCCACATATTCATCTTCCATATGTCTGGTATCTGAAATTAAATCTACCCACAAATTTAGTCATGGAGAATTTCCAGAATCATTTCCCTCCCTTTTCACACACACACACACAAAAAAAACACTTGTTCTGCTTCAAAATGCAAGGCTTCACCGTCTCACCAGCAGTTTTCCAAAAGGTAATTGTGAACTTTGCAGCTTTCAGGAGTAAAACAATATGAAATAAATGTTTCTAAGAAGCTGGGACCCAGACTTCCCAGACCATGGAAGACCTCAACCTGGAGCCAAAATGGAGACAGGAGAGACCAGAGTTAACACCACTAGCTTACATGAAAACATGCAAACTCAGGATAGTAGTTTCTTGACTAGTGTTTGGAGTCCTGACACGTGACCCAAAAGAAAAAAAGAATACACATGCCAAGGACTGGATTTTTGCAAAAATGAAGGACTAGAAATACTGGTTGGCCAGGACTAATTGGACACAGAAGTTGTGATAAATTCAGCAACCAACAAATACTGAGCTCAAGTTTTTTCAGGGGGGTCTTTGAAAATACAAAAGAGGATCCCTGAGAAAACATACCGCTGTAAATACCCAAACTTGACAGCTGGGGTTTAAGTTAGGACTATAAATCCAATATAAATTCTCTGAGAACAACCAGAATGCTTTAAGCCCATAGAGAGAGCAAAACTGAGTTACTATGTGGCAGGCTCTGCATGAACCCTGGCAACTCATAAAACAAAGTGATTTTCCCTCACTTTTGAAATATGTAAAGTGAATAAGGAAATGCCTTAGCAGCTCCTACGATAAAGGGTACAGTCAGTGAAGGTGTAGTTGATCACAGGTTGCTGAAAGCCTATTTTGAATTGGATGTTTAAAACAGTATTTTTTTAGGCATAAGAGATTGGGCAAAGGCACTAAATGCCAAAATGTTAATAATAACATGTTCAGTATAGTATAATACCAACTGCCAAAAACTTGAGACCTGGGTCAAGTGCCATGCCATCATAGCTCATAGCAACCTCAAACTCTTGGCCTTGAGCAACCCTCTTTGCCTCAACCTCCTGAGAAGCTGGGACTACAAGCACCCACCACTCAGTTTTTTCTATGTTTTATTTTATTTTTTAGTAGAGGTGGGGTCTCACTCTTGCTCAGGCTGGTCTTTAACTCCTGAGCTAAAGTAATCCCCCATCTTGGCCTCACAGAGTGCTAAGATTACAAGCATGAACTACTGCACATGGCCTATTTCTCAGCTTGACTGTTGTTGGCATAAAAGGAGGCTACCAATTTGTGTACAGTGATTTCATATCCTGACATGTTGCTGTAATTCCTTATCATTTCTAAAAGTCTTTTCTAGGTATAAGATCATATCATCACCAAAGAATAATAGTTTGACCTCCTCTGTCCCCATTTGGATACCCCGGATGTCCTTCTCTTGTCTGATTGCATTGGCTAGGACTGTCGACACTATGTCAAATAGTTGTGGTGATAGTGGACATCCTTCACTGGTTCCAGTTCTAACCAGGAATGCTTTCAGTTTTTAGTCATTCAATATGATATTGGCTGTGGGTTTCTGTTCATTTTTTCATTGCACCTGTCACTTCCGTATCTTGTTCATTTATTCATTTACTTGTTTCTCTTCTGTTTTCTCTGATGAAGTCATAAAGTCCATGGGAGTAAAGACTTCGTCTTTTTACCATTGCCCATGGTGCCTAGAATAGTGCCCAGTACAGAAAAGGCATTCAGAAAATGTTTGTTGAATGAAGACACGATGGACAGTAGCTGCAAAACCCATACCTGAGTATTGTTTGTGTATTACCTGGCCGGCATTGTGTTGAAACTTTTAAAGTATTCCTTCACTTAATCCTCTTAATAACTCCAGTTCTCCCAGGAATGCTTATTATCCCCATCTTGCAGATGATACAATGGAGGTTTGGAAAGGTTAGCTCTAAAGATGGATGGCCTTACAACTGGTGTGTGGCAGAATCACTATTATCATCCAAGCCCATTGGACTTTAAGATATAGTTGTAAGATTTGGGGAAACTGGAAAATGGATCTACCCATTTATTACATTATATTATGAAAACGGTCTCAGGGGCAAAAAGACGGGTCAGGAAAGATAATAAAACTATTCCAGGTGGACTTTCTCAGAGGGCCTGTTCCATGGCCGAGGGATTGGCCTCTGGGTTCTGGGCAAAGTAGTGTTCAAAGGGGGGAGCAGGGTAGGCTGTCTGAGCATTTTCATGAAAGGCCACAAAGACCCAAGGGCATAGCTTGTTCTGGCCTTGCAGGGGAATGGTGCTTTGGTCGTCTGCATTTGTGAGAGTTGCAAGGTAGGCTGTTAAAGCAGCTTAAGGGAGGACCAGAGATCCTGGTGGGAGACTTGGTGTCGCCCAGGCTGGCGTGCCGACATTCTGCCTTGGGTGTGATCATCACCTCTGCCTGTTTCATGGGCTGTATGAAGAAGTGACACTCCATAAAGTCTTCTCTAATTCCTCCACTTCCATTTGGGCATTTGGCACATTTGCTTTGAGGCTCTGGCTTTGATGTTGGGCGTTGTTGAGCTGGCTCTGGGAGTAGGGTGTGTGAGCTTCAGCAAGCCGGAGGTAGTCTTTGTATTTGAACTGGCACAGTGATTGATTAACTCTTTCTGCAAAGTATCTGGTGGGAAATGGGCAACAGCAAGGCAAAGCAGCCTCCAGATGGCCACAGGATGTAGGCCTTGCCTCCTGAGATGTTGATTTCAGGAGTTGTAATACCCTTTAGCAGATTGAGTTTGACATGTGGCCGTACATACTAACATGCGAACCCCAGGAAGGCTGGTTGCCTGGAGTGCTGTTTGTAAGCTTGAGAGTGGGGATGTCATTCTCCAAGCGAATTTTAATCTCAGGCTGGCCCACATGGCAAACAAACCAATCCAAACAGGAAAAACAAAAATAAACTCTAAAATAGGAATATTTACAACTTATTTGGTCTTGATTTTTCATTTTGTATTTTGTAGACTCCACTTTCAATTCCAAGCCTTGAATATAGGAAAAGGAACAAAGGAAGAAAAGGAAGGAAAGGAAGGAAGGAAGGAAGGAAGGAAGGAGGGAAGGAGGGAAGGAGGGAAGGAAGGAAATGTTAAATAGCTGATTTTCTAAAGAAGTTCAGGAAACATAACCTTGTTGCTCCCACATTCATACGTAAAGAAACGTTTCAATTTCTGAAACATTTAATATTTTAAGGGTACAGATATTTGTTCTTCTTTCTCATTTATTGTATTATTTCCAACAAACTTATTCTGGAGCAAAGAAAAAATAATTCAGCTTGATGCTCTTGCTTAAGTGGAACAAAAAGAGGGGTGCTTACAAAAAAGTTTTTAATTAGATTTCTTTTCTTTCCTATCTTTCTGTTTTTGCCACTTACCAAACATGTTGCTAGTCCTTTCAAGGAAGAAAAAAAGCATACGTGAAACTCAATTCAGTTCTCTCTGTGGCTCGACCCTTGGGTCCGGCACTGACAGTTACTGTTTCTGAAAATGGGAGACTTGGTTACCCACCATCCTGACACCCCTGTGTAATTTAGGGACTGATTGCAGCAGATGGGCCAAGTTTCTCACACCAATCCAAATACACATGCGTGCGTGCGCACGCACACAAACACAGACACAGACACATGCAGAACAGTGCACCCTGCTCCATTTCTTAAGTATGCTTGTAGTGGGGGACTGGCTATAAATGTGCAGAGTGGTCCAATGTTGACTTGGGCATATGTTAAAAAGCAAGTGCCATTCAAACAGGGCTATCAGATATGTGAATTTTAGCTGGCTCATCATTTCTGCTGATGAATGTATGAATGTCATGGTTAAATTTTTATGTCTATCAGGCCTGGGCAGACTGGCTTTGATGATGTTAAATGGGACCTTAAACATGTGGATTTGTGCTGCTATTCTCCCATCTTTTGCACATAGCAGACATCACTAATTGGTTACGGCACTCACTCCCAGGGAGTCCCTGAGGCCTGAGAATCTTGTCACAATTAGGCTCCAGGTAGTCATCAGTCCATCAGTGGGGGCTTTTGTTGCTGTGAAAATCTAATGGGGCTGCTTCCAGGTGACCCAAGTGTGGCTCGCGTTTGTGATAGTTTCCCATCATTCCAAGTGCTCCTCCTGGCAGAGGGAAGGGGAAGTACAAAGGCCTTCGACTGGCATGGAAGACTCAGCCAAAGGAAGTTGAAGGCTTTGTACAAGATGAGGAAGACTGGGGAGAAGGGTGCGTGAGTTAGCCTGTTAGACCCAGTCACTCCAGGGACCTGTCGGAGGGAGGCGGGTGGGTGGACGAGTGAGGACAGAGTTGAAGGGAGAAGTCTGGGTTAGAGATGCACATTTAAGAGACCTCAGAGACAGTCTTAACACTGAAGCTGAAAGACACCACCTAGGAAGTGAGCAGAGACAGAGGGCAGAAAAGACTCAATGAATGCAACATAGGCCATCATTTAGAGGCAGGAGAAGAAATTGCTAGAAAAGAAACGGAGATGGAAAGCTAGAGCCACAGTGCTTTGTCACCAGGTACAAAACAAAAGTACTAATCTTTGTCTTTTTATTTTTCTCTAGTTTACCTCATGCCACTGCCATTTTATTTGATAATAATGCTCTTTCATGAACTGGCAGGAAAGTCGATGCACAAAGAATCAGTATGGTGGCGTTTTCTGGCTCAGAAGTGACTTTAAATCAAAACACGAGATTCCACCTTAAAAGAAGACACAGAGTGTCCATCGCAATGAATTGTGAATGTGGGTTGAAGGGCAGGCACTGGGGAAACTGAGGCAGGTTTCAAGGAGCAGGAGAATCTTCAGGATTAGTGTCACAAGACGAGGCCAACCATTAAGGCAGGGAAATGTGAAATAAACAAGCACCAAGCATCAAGTCAGGGTAACCTGTGAGCAGTAAGTAAGTCACCTAAAAGTCTGGCAGGTCTGAATCCAGTCATCTAATAAATACCCAGAGCTGGAAAAGGAATGTCAACAAACATGATGACCCAGTAATATCAGTTAATTAGTGAAATGACTTTTGATAGAGGAGGCTTACCAATTATAACAGCAGAACAAGTCTGGGCATTTGTACATGAAGGGAAGAGTGACAAGGCATAGACATGTACCCTTCAAAACTGACACCCCAGAAGTCAAGCAGGACACGCTGTAGTCATTCACGCCTTTTGCTACATACAGGAGCAGCACCTGAGTCCTTACAAACACCTGCAGGGCAGCAGCTTCGTCTTAACGTTCTTCATACCTCCTTCAGTGCCTACCAGGGTGCTGCTGTGCAGAGAACATGGGGCTGTGGGCCCAGGAGAAACATTTTAGTACCTTAAACACCTTCTAGTCTACATTTTGGAGCCTCTTGGTCCCCATGAAACCAGCAAATTTTAAAGCCTGACTCTATCACTGGCTCCCCTAGAACATCAATTTCCTCACTTATAAATAAGAGCAACACCCACTGTGAATAATAATAATAACAACAGCAACAACTAAAGTGCCAGAGTGCTTTCCGTGTGTCGAGTACTGGGCTAACACCTCACTTCCATATTACCGGGACTTGGAAGGCAGGGTCATTATCTCATTTTCCAGGTGTAGGAATTAAGACATCTTAATAAAACATGCAGATGAAATAACAAACCAGTGAGTTTGGTAGTCATCTTGAAGAAACAGATGAGAGACATCTTCTAGAGAGAAACACATTTAACCCTCCTTGTCTCATCCCCTAATTCAGGAGCCAGGTTGGACACTGCCGTGGGTTGCCATGGACGCCAGCTGATCTGTGCTAGACATCATTGCTGAGAGCTAGTTGCCCAGAGCTTACTGGAATCACATGCAAAATGAACAAAATCAATGCTTTCGGCTACCCACTTCCCCAACTTTTAACTGTAAACTTCTCTTTTGGAGTATATGCTTTTATAAGAGGTCAAGGTGAGGAGCTAAGAGTCATTAAACAACGTGCTTAAGTTCCTACAGCTAGTGATTAGGGGAGAGCTTTGTGACTGCGTCATGACAGCCTTGGAGGTGCACAGGCTGAGGGGTAAGGGGTAAAGTAGGGCCCACCCCCCTTCCTGTTTCCTCTCCTTTTTAGTCTCTTAAGCACATTTGAAACTTTTTCCTCATTCCCTCCTCCCTCAAAAGTCTGTAAAAGTTTGGCTCAGGCTGTGCTTGATTCAAAATGTGTTTGAATGAGGGGCTGCTTGGTTGTGGGGGCCACAGTAGGTGTTAAGAAAAATTCATGACAGAGATGATTTGAAGCACACCCCATGAACATGTCTACTGGTCTGACACATTGGAGTAGAATCTGCTGATTAAAGAAATGTCCTAGTGATCTAGATAAATCTGGGGAATTAGGATATGGTACATGGATCACAAAAATAAAGAAACGTAAAGTCCCTGCAAATAGAAACAAATGAAGTCCCAGGAAGACTGATAAAGTCAGCAAGTTGAAAATTGCATGGGCCAATCAGAAAGGATGCTGTTGACATGTTTCTCGGAAGTGAAATAATGGTCCATGACACAGTCTGTTTTAAAATTTTGTAGTGACCCACTCTTTCTGGGCTCAGCGTCTGTGAACAATTGCTTGAGTCCTCCAGAGAAGAAAAGGGAGAAGCACACATTTATTCCACATCAATAAGGCTAGGTGGCCAATGGGCTAGACCAGGCGTCCTCAAACTTTTTAAACAGGGGGCCAGTTCATTGTCCCTCAGACCGTTGGAGGGCTGGACTATAGTTTTAAAAAAAAAACAAACTATGAACAAATTCCTACGCACACTGCACATATCTTATTTTGAAGTAAAAAACAAAACAGGAACAAATAACAATTCACACTAATGCATGTGGCCCGCGAGCCGTAGTTTGAGGACCCCTGGGCTAGACACTTTTCAAATGTGATTTCAGTACCTCCTAGAACGTTCAGCAGGGAAGGTATAACTCTCCCCATGTTACAGGTGAAGGAACCGAGTAAGACTCAGAGAACCAACCTATACAGGTTGGCCCAGGCTGTGCTTGACTGCAAAGCCCATGTTCCTTCTTATATTCCTGGGCACAGGGTATTTTTTTTGTCTGTCTTCAAAATCAGTACAAAACCAGATGCATCTTTTCATGCCAGATTTCCTTTATCCTCCCCAATCCCACCAAAACAGTTCTGGGGAGCATTTGAGTAATGAAAACCAATATTTCATCCCACCCACCCCCCTTCCTGTTTCCTCTCTTCTTTAGTCTCTTAAGCACATTTGAAACTTTGTCCTCATTCCCTTCCCCCAAAGTGAAAGTTGCTGTCTTTTTGTTAAGGCAGAACTGCAGGGAAACATTCTTGGGAAAGTCATGTGCTTTTTATTATTATGTTGTTTATTCATGCACTTGAAACACATTTATATTGTTAGGTTATTCATGGACTAAAACTTTCAGATGAAAAAACAAACCAGAGGGTTTGGTAGTCAACTTGAGGAAACAAAGAGAAGCCTCTTTAGAGAGAAGCACATTTAACTCTTCTTGTCTCTTTCCCTAATTCAGGAATCCTGTTCAACACCGCCATGGCTTGTCATGGACCCCACCCTCTGCATGTGAAAGTCATCACGGCTGAGACTTGGTGATTGTTGCGGCCGTTATAAAGGAAAGTGGATGCCCAGAGCTTACTGAAAAAATGAACAAAATCCGTGCCTACAGCTATCCCCACCCCCAGCTTTCTATTGCAAACTTCTTGTTGGGAATGTAATACTTTTATCAGAGGTGAGGGTGAGGAACCAATATCTATTAAGCACTGTGATCAAACACTCAACAGCCTTGCCCCTCAAACCACGGTCCTGAGACCAGCAGCATTGGCACAATCTCAGAGTCCACCCCAACTCTACTGAATTAGAATCTGCAGGCTCACCAGACTCCCGGGAAAATTCTCAGGAATATGAAAGTTTGAGAAGCACTGCTCTGCTAGGCATTTTATCTAGGCATTTAACACCCTCAGGGAACAGGTATTCATGTCATGGTTACTTAAATGAGAAACCCAAAGCTCAGGGAGGTCAAGTGACTTGGGTAAGTTCTCAGCTCGTTAGTGTCGAGGTTGCTATTTGAACCCTGTGCCTCTGACTTCAAATCTTGTACTGCCTTTCTTTTTCCCTGAAGCTTGTTGCCGTGTGCAGCTATAAGCATAATAAGAGGTAATGTGAGACCTGAATTTCCAAAAGGGAAATTTCTCCAAAGCAAGAATCGGAGTCCCCAGTGATCGCTGACTGAGGGAAGCACCGGGCAAGTGGAATGAGGACAGTCCCCCAGGTGGGGAGCGAGACAGGCATGGCAGGATCTGGGCTGCTCTCCGTGTATACTCAGGCTGTGGTCGTCTGCCCTGGAAATACATCTGCGCATGCTGGAAAGAAGCCCAGGCCCTTTCCTTCCTCTCCTGTCTTCCACAGAAATGGCAGAAAAACCAGCATTTTCTTTCTCTTCTAAATCCTCTCAATTAAAGCTTATAGACAGTAATCTTGAAGGCTCATTGCAGCCCACAGTTGGGCATTGTTTGGTCTACAGGATGTTGACCCAGAAATTGATTCAAAATTCCCCTACAATACGAATTACTCACTGGCATACTTTAAAATGTTTCATTGCTATAAAATATACAGTAGAATTTTATACTGTAAAATATAATACGGCGTTCAAGACCAGCTGTTTTACTGTACTGAAACATTTTAATGAATTTTCACAGAAAGAACACACCTGTATAATTAGTACCCAGGTCAAGAAACAGAGTATTACTAGTACCCCAAAGTTCTACTTGTACTTTCTATGTAAGAGTGACCAATATTCTGGCTTCTAATTGCTTTGATTAAATTACTTGCCGATGTTCAAAATCAAAATTTTAATATAAAAATCTGAGATTTCTGGCTTTTCTTGGAAAAAATTAAGGCATTTAGCAATGTTGCTCATATTCTCAACTGGATATTAGGAGAGACTTGCCCTTTCCAATTTGCCACAGTCCCCACCACTTCCTGTCATCCCCAATGCTCAGGCCCACTGGCGACTATCTTTGATCAATATTTTTGCAGTTAATAGAATTAAGAATTCAAATTACCACTTAAGTGAAACCTTTCTTCTATTGACTTATTTCCCTCATTTACATTATATGCCAAGGCCCTATGGACATTTGAAGCTGAGATCCCTGCTCTGTGCCTGAGGATTCCTCATATCAACACCAAGCTCAGAGGGTAACTGATAAAACACATGATGTTTCTCTACACTCACACGACACTTCCATCATGAGATGTGCAGGTTTTCTGCACCAACCAATTCTCCAAGTCTTCACAGACACCAGCTGGGGATCATCCTATAATTCAGTTCCATTTTGACACTATCTACTTAGAGGGAGCATCAGATTCCACAGGTTCAGGGCTCAGTCTCCCAGGACTGTTTCGACTTCAGACACAAGTTGTAAGTCCCAGGTTGTCACTTATGCTTCTGACCCAATAGTTATAAGTTGGAGGCTCCTAAGACTTCCTCCTTAAATTTGGTCATTCATTAGAATGGCTCAAAAAATTCTGGGAAAACCTTCTGTTTACTATCTTATTATAAAGGATACAACTCAGACACAATCAGCTGGAAGAGATGAAAAGATGAGGAGGGGGGAATGGTGTGGAGCTTCCAAAGGCTCCCTGGGCACAACACCTTCCTAGACCCTATGTATTCAGCAACCTGGAAGCTCACCAAATCTCATTGATCTACAATTTTTAAGAGCTTGATCTTCAGCTTTATCCTACCCAGAGATCAGAGGGGTTGGAGGGCTGACAGCTGGAACCCTGTAATCACCTGGTCTTGGTGAGCAGCCCTATACAGTCTCCCTAGGGACCCTCCCCTAAAATGCATCATTAGCTTAAGATTGGGTGTGAAGGAAAGGGCTCATTATGAATAACAAAAGCTATTCTATCACTCAGGAAATCCCAATGGTTTTAGGAGCTGTGCACCGCTAGTTGGGGACAAAGATCAAATTAGATTTCTTATTATTCCACAGTACAGTATTTCAGATATGTTTTAAGAATGGAAATTATGAGACTTTTTTCTCACCCTGACAATTTAGCTTTTGAGGTGCTAAGTGGTTATAGATCCATCTATATGCAAAGGGAAGCAGATTCAACTTCTTAACAGACTTTTTCCTTTTCCTCAGAGTCTAAGTCTGCTATGCAAAATAGTGCTGCTATGAGGAATTCCTAAGGCTGGGTAGCTTACAGTGAACATAAATTTACTACATCAAGTTCTGGAGGATTAGAAGTCCAAGAAACAAGGGGCTGGCATGTGGTGATGGCATTCTTGCTGTATCATTGTATCACACTGTTGTCCTATGGCAGAAAGGAAGGAGAGAGAGAGAGGCAAAGTCAACCTTTATAAGGAACCCACTCTTGCCGTAACAAACTTAACTCCTGTGATAATAGCATTTATTCATCTGTGAGGGCAGATCCTTCACGGTCTACTCACCTCACACTCAAACTACACCACTCACTTTGGCATAATTAGGGTGTTTTATTGTAGGGAGTTTGAGAGTGGTACAAGTAAACACAGGATTGTGGACAGAGCCCAGTCAGGTACACAACACGATCATGCCCATATCCAAGTTCTGGGCGATGCTCCTTCGAGCTGCTGAAACAGTTATCTCTCCTTGTTTAATTTGGCTTCTGTTTCTAAATTGGAGAAAAAATATTTTCATGGACTAGGTGGTGGTCTGGAGAACTCTGAAAGCAAGGAAAGGAAACCAGGAGTTGGGTGGGAACCTTCCATATGAAGAAAGAATAAAAACAGCAATGATGGTGTTTTGATCATTTCCAAAGTGGAAGGGTGGGTCTGAGGATGGTGAAGGCAAAGCTAAAAGGATGGCGATTCTTTTCTCAAGGCTGTCCCTCCTCTGTCAAAGGTAACCCCACTACAGTAAAGAAAACCATTTTGATTTCAACAAAAGGAAGCACTCCATTCCCTGATGGATAACACAGGTATGAAATGATCCCCAGAAGTGATACAGGTTGAAACAAAGCTTAAGGTTTTTATTAATGATTTTAGAGTCCCATGAGGACTCAAATTTTGAGGCTGATTCAAATTTTGTCAGCCTTAAAGTTGATAGCAATGAAGACAGATTTGCCCTCCCTTAAAAGTTCCCAGGTACTGAGAAATTAAATGTGGGGCTGGATAACCTCAACAAATGGTGCTGGGAAAATTGGATATCCACAGGCAAAAGAATGAAATTGGACACTTCTCTCACACTATGTACAAAGATCACCTGGAAATGGATAAAAGCTTAAATGTAAGACCTGAAACTATAAAACTCCTAGAAGGAAACATAGAGGAAAGTTTCTTGACATTAGTCTTGGCTATGATTTCTTGGCCATGACACCAAAAGCACAGGCGATAAAAGCAAAATAGACAAATGGGATGAAATCAAACTAAAAAGCATTAGCACAGTAAAGGAAACATTAACAGAGAAAGTGGATAAATATTGGCAAACTATGTATCTAGTAAGAGATTACTACCCCAAATATATAAGGGGTGGTGTAATCCTAGCGCTCTGGGAGGCTGAGGCAGGGTGGTTTGCTTGGGCTCTGGAGTTAAAGACCAGCCTGAGCAACACTGAGACCCTGTCTCTACTAAAAATAGAAAAATTAGCTGGGCATTGTGGCAGGCATCTGTAATCCCAGCTACTCGGGAGGCTGAGGTGAGAGAACTTTTTGAGCCCAGGAGTTTGAAGTTGTTATGAGCTATAAGGACACCACAGCATTCTACACAAGGCAATAGAGTGAGACTATGTCTCAAAGAAAAAAAAAGGTGGGGGGGGGGGGCTTGGTGCCTGTAGCTAAGTGGTTAGAGCTCCAGCCACATACACCGGGGCTAGTGGATTCAAATTAGGCCTAAGCCTGTTAAACAACAATGACAACTACAACAAGAACAAAAAAAAAATTTCCGGGACCTGTAGTCCCAGCTATTTGGGAGGCTGAAGCAAGAGAATCGCTTAAGCCTAAGAGTTTGAGGTTGCTGTGAGCTATGACGCTACAGCACCCTACTGAGGGTGACATACTGAGACTCTATTTAAAAAAAAAATCTATATATATGGAACCCCTTTAATGCAATAGCAGAAAACATTTAATAAATGAGCAAAGGATCTAACTAGGTATTTCTCAAAAAAAGATATACAAGCAGCCAAGAAGAATATGAAAAGATGTTCAAGACTACTCATCAACAGGAAAATGCAAATCAAACACATAATGAGATATAACCTTATATCTTTTAGGATGGCTGTTGTAAAAACATGGTAATAAGTATTAGCGAGGATGTGGAGAAGTTTGTTGGTGAGAATGGAAAATGGAGCAGTTACTATGGAAAACAGTATGAAAGTTCCCCCCTAAAATTACAAATAAAAATACCTTATGGTCCAGCACTCCCACTTACAAGTATTTATCCCAAAGTGTTTAAATCAGCATCTCAAAGAGATATTCATACTCCTCTGTTCACTCCAGCACCATTCACAATAGCCAAGATGAAGGCACAATTCAAATGTCCATCTACAGTTGACTGGATAGAGAAAATGGCGAGCATGTATCCATATACATATATATTTATATACACACACACACAATGGGATATTATTTGGCCTGAGAAAAGAAGGAAATCCTGTCACATACAACCATATGAAGGGAATTGAGGACATGACACTAGGTTTAAAAAGTCAGTCATAGAAAGATAACTACTGCATGTCGTTTAGACAAGGGATCAGACAAGGTATCTAAAAGGGTTAAGCACACAGATGCAAAGAGTAGATTGGGGGTTGCCAGTGGCTAGGGGGAGGGTGTCACAGGGGGTTTGCTGTTCAACAGGTATAAAATTTAATTATGCATGATGATTACATTCTAGAGATCTGCTATGCAATATCAGGCCTATAGTTAAAAGAATTGCGTTATTGTTTAAGTATTTGTTAAATGGGTAGATCTCATTAAATGTTCTTACCACAATCAAAACAAAATTGGAGGCTGCATACACCATTTGTTCTTAAGGCAAGTGAAAATACGTCCCTCCTTTCCAGCTCTGCAGTGACACCATAATGACAAAAGCCCCACTTAGCGCCAGTTGAACATTTCCTGCATGTTCCCAGCTCTGTGCAGGCACCCAGCTGACACAAGCTGACATAATTCCAAAATGACCCTGTGGAGTTGACATGAGATTTCTCCTTTTTACAGATGAGGAAATTAAGATGAAAAGGAGTCAAGCAATGTACCCAAGTTGCCAAGCTAGCATTTCTAAAGCAAGTTGTCTAATGCCAAAATCCCAGATATTATAAACCACGCCCTATTGCCTCATCGCCATTAAAGCAACGGTTGAATTGACCCTTGGTGCCAGCACCCCGCCTCCAGCTCTCTAATTGGGACGATAAAGAGATAGAGATTGAGTATCAAGAGGGCAAGTATGTAGCCTGGCTTGGGTTCTCCTCTGTCAAATGGCATCACGTGGAAAGTATGAGGTGTTGTCACACAAATAATTGGCCACCCTGCAGAGAGCGGGAGGACTCTTTTGCCTGTGTCAGAGTCCTGGATGGACTCCTCTGGATTCTCTTGGTCACTCTTTACCAGGAAGTCTCGTTTTGTATTTCAGAAAGATTGCTGCTAAAATTATCTGGGTTAGGAATTTGACAGAATTTTGGCCCCCCGAGCATTTGGTGTGGAAATAAACAGCGGAGCTGATTATCTCTATTCAAGCTTAAGTAAAACCGTATGAAGAGCTCAGCCAGATTCTTCCCCCTCCATCCCCACCTCACCTCTTATGAAAGACCAGCGATTTTGGAACATCTATTACAAGAGGGCTTTTTCTCCCCTCCTTCTTTTCTCCCACCCCAAAAGGCCCTTGTAACCCCAGCTGCGTCTGCGAGCCAGCATTTGCCTCTCAACTCCTTCCCAAGTATCTCGAGGCTAGAGAAACCCCAAACACATTTCCACCAAGCCTCCTTCTTCAGAAACTTGAAAAGTGTGCATGTTTTCAGAAATGTAATCTGGATGATTAGGATTCATTCGTGCTTTGCTCATCAAAGTTCTGTTTTGCAAGAACCATTTGGTGTCAAGTACGTTTTTTTAGTCCTCTCCACCTCCCCCCTCTTCCTAAGTCTTTTATCTTAGAACCAGGAAGTCACTTTTGCCAGCCGACTATGAACTAACTGTAACCACAAAAAGTTGGAGATGGCTTCAAAGCTCTGGACTCATGAGGCTTGAATATGTTTTAACCTTAGCAGAAAGCAGTCCTTACTCATTTGGGGGAACGCGTCCACGGGGGCCCACTGTGTTATTGGGGACACGCTGGCAGCGTGTCCTCACAGTCTGGGGTATCAGTGAGGAGAGGAGCCTGGTTCTGGGAGGTACGGCATGGGGCTGGCAGGGGAGTTAGTTTCATTTTCCACTCAGATGCAGCAGTGGAAAGAGTCTCTCTGCTCCCCCCCCACCCCCACCCCCACCCCCCGAGTTCAGACATAAAAAGGGTCACTGTCTGTTCTCTTACTCTAGGAAAAGAAGAGCTAACCCATATTGAGAGTTCACTATAAACACACAAAGTCTAGTTTGTGATTTTCTCTTCTTCATTTCATCTCTTTCCTCTGCAACCTTCTTTGTTCTTCAACCTTTATTCTTTTGCAACACAAAACAGTTGGAATTCCCTGAATATACCTGGTTATTTTTGCCTTCCTCGGTACTTTCACACACAATAAACTTTTCCATTTCTGTAAGTCTTTCTGAAAACACCTTCCTACTCCTCAGACTATTTCTTATGTAAAGACTTCCATTTAAATGGATCTATCTACGTCTATATATCTATAGCTAACCTATGTCTATATTTTCTTTGACACTGCTGGAAAGAGTTTATCATTTCCCTGTTTATTTCACCTCTCTGTGTTACGTATTGATGTCTGATAGCACTTTTCAAACAGACCATAAATTTCTAAGAATCTAAGTAGCCTTCCAGACCAGTGCTGTCCAATAGAACTGTCTGCAGTGATGGAAAGGTTTGATACCTGCCTTTTCCAAGTGATGGCCCCTAGTCACATGTGGCTATCAAGCACTTGAAATATGACCTGAGGAGCTGAATTTTGGATTTTATTTAATTTTATTAAATTCAAATGGCCACACACTTCCAGTGAACACTGTTTGGGACAGCACAGCTTGAGACTGTGTCCTTCTTGTGACACTTACCCTTGTGCTGGGCACAGTCTGGCAAAAATAGTACGAGTTCCATAAATATTTACTGAATTCAACTATTTTATATACTTAAGAAAATAATCTTGCCGGGCAGACACGTATATTACTACCTCCAGGAATTTCATCATTATATACAAAATCAAATGAAACAGAATGAAACAACAGAATGGCTCAGTGAAGTGAGGCGATGGATTCAGGACGTGAGCCACAATCTGTTTCAGATAAATCCTCCGACCTTTCTGTTTCCCCTGGCAGTGCCATGGTACCTGTGAGTAAATGTGCCTGTAAGTGACTGCACATGCAAGGCAGGAGGATGCAACCTTTTATAGAAAGGCTAATTGTCTCCGTACAATTAGGCTCGCAAAGATTTGCTTGTATAGATGCCAAAAGAAAAAAAATAAAATAAAAGAGGAAAGTTGGCAAGTGGCTTATATGTTTTTAGTGCTGTGAACATATTTAAAGGATAGATTGGCTAACGGGATCTCTTTTAAAAGAGAAGTGCGTCATAAAAGAAAAGCTACAATAGCCAACAAATTGAGGCAGCTGGTGTGCAATTGGCGATTGTTAACTCTCAAAAGAGGGATGGCCTCAGTAATGGACAGATGCAGATTAAAATGGTGGAGGTAATGCTAATGCTGCCATCTCCTGGTGATCATTCACAGTATTTCAGAATGTTAAAAAAAAAAAAATTCAGAAACAGTGGGTAATCATAGTTACCAATCCTTTTTATTTACCATTACTTCACTTTACACATTAAAAATAGCTCCAAAATTGTTCTAAAATTACAGAAGAAAACACTACCATGCTTCAACATTTCCTTTTTAAAAAAAAAAAAAAAATAACCATCTAGAATTTTTCAGCTCCTTCTCCTCATTTAGTGGGATTGTTTGCCGAAACAATCTGATAACATTTTTAGTTGGCTTTCCTCCGATTCCCATTCTATCTCTGACAAATAATTGGGTTAGGCTGTGTTCTGATGGAGCTACATATAATCATGGACTCTGTTCAGGTCCTGTGGAGTTCCTTCCTCTCTGTATCAAATCTATTTCTAGATCTATGTTGAAGTCTTCACCTGAGGACATGCGGTTGGCACAAACTTAGGGATTTTGACTTCCCAGACATTCCTAATTGGGAAAAAAAACTTAAATAAAGCTGTGGTCACAACCAGCTAGGACTGATGAACCAATACTGTCTGCCAGGGATGAGAAGTTGTGTTGCCATCTGCCATCTTGTTCAGCCATAAGTGCTCAAAAAGCAAAATGGGTTGTGGGATTTTGATATTATGTTTGTTGGACTTTCTACACAAGGCTCTAGAAGACTTTCTCTAGTGATTTCATAGTGAGAATCACATTGTGTATCCCTTTGTCTCTACATGTTTAGTCAGGGGTGGGGAAACTGTGGCCTGCTAAATCCTTAAGTGTGGCTTTTTTATAGGACAAATCCTTTTATTAAAACTTTAGGCTGTTGGTCATAAGGAAAGCAATATGAGCCTTCAGAAGTAGTTGCAAAAGAGAAAAAAGCACTTGTATTGTCTTTGGTTCACAGATCTTATGATGTACCGATATGCACTTCAAAGGACTTTTAGTGACATTGCGAAGCCCTTCCCGCCAATATCAAGCCCCTTCTCCCCTGCTGCTTCCCTTTCTTCAGGATATAGCTGTCTCACTGGGGCATTGCTCAACTGTCAAGCACCTAAGCAGTCTTCGAAATAAGCAGCTCCCTGAACATATCCTATTATAGATGAATTACATTGACACATACTTAGACATTGATTCAATGATTCATTCAACAGATGAATTCATTCAACAGATGAACATATTATTGAATATGTCCTATTTGCTCTGTTGCTAGGGACACAAAACAGAATGATAAGTGGCCCCTGATAATAAAGGATCCTTTACTTCCTCTCATACATACTGTTTATCTTTGAAGAACTTTTCTCTGGGCCAGATATTATGCTGAACACTTTATAACTCTTCAGGCATTCATTGCTTAACAATATTTGCTCAGGATTTGCTCTATGCTAGGCATTGTGCTGAGCACAAAGATGAAGTGGTAGGTACCGAGCTATAGATGGTCTCTAGTCTTGTAGATACTGTGGTCTATTGGGGAAGGCAGGAAAATAAGCTAGCAACTATAACATGGGGTATTTTAACTTTTGAAATTCATGTTGGTCACCCAGCATTTGGCTCACTTTTTATATTGGGAAATCCCTTTCCTTATCAATCTGAGAGGGATCAAAGACCTCCTCCAATTGTAAAAACTAATAAGCTGGGTATTTTCTCCTAGCATCTCTTGCAGCTATATCATTGGCATGTGGCACAGGTTTTTCTAAGGAGATATCATGGTGGACTTTGGGTAGGATCTTGGTGCCTCAAGGAGGGGACCAGGCCCTTTATTTTCTTTATGGGGGCTGGGATGGAGGATAGTAATTTTCTTATAAAAATCTCTTAGAAACATAGTTTTAGGTATTTTTTCTCATGCTTTCTTTAGCCTTCCTAGGGATATTGGAGCCTTTTGTTATTCTTTTAATAACCCCTTGTCTTTTTTGCTCAGTTTGAATGACTTTCTGTTGTGCTAACTAGGTACCCTGATGGTGTGTACTGTGACACGGAAAAGACCTGGGTATGGTCCATCAGTGTGTAGAGACCACTGCCTTCCTGACCAAGTCACATCTACATTTACATTTTAAAGACTAGTAGGAATTATCCAGGTGAAAAGTATTGGAAGAAGAGGGCTGAAAAAAAGAAAACAAGGGAAACTTCTTGAGGTCAGAATTTGTAGGCATATTTTACATAAGGAGAAATTGCAGTTCACTAGTTACAAATCCAGGTCTGATTGCAGAGTCCCTAAGTTCAGCCACTATGGCTGCCTTCAAGTAGAGGCCTGGAAATGTATTTATGCTAGTAGTCTCCAATACTATTTTTGAAAAACTCTTTATTTTGAAGTGTATATATCAGAAAAAATGTCTTAATATAAAGACAATACCCATTTAATTGCCACTGAGATTAAGAACATAGAATACTGTAGGTATCCCAAAAGATCACTTGTGACTTTCTTACACTTAAAACCATTCTTTACTCCCCAGAGGTAACCACCATGCTGGTTTTGACCTTTGCATAAGAGGAACAATATGGTACTATTTTTATATGTCTAGCTTCTTTAGCTCAGCACGAAGTTTGTAAGATTCACGTATTTCATATCTACCTTGTTTGTTTGCATTGCTACATAGTATTCATTCTAAAGATTTATTTACCTCTATTGTAGTTTAATGGACTTTGATTAATATCAGTTTATGGCCATTACAAACCATGTTGCTAAGGACATTCTCACACTTTTTTTTTTTTTGCTATACGTGTGATTAAATTTGATAGACATACACCTAAGAGTAGAATTGCTAGGTCATAGAACATATGTTGTTCAACCTAAGTAGAGAATATCATATAGTTTTCAAACATGATTCTACCAATTTAAGTTTATCCCTACAGTTTATGAAGTTTTCATTTTCTCTACATCTTCTGCAACATTTTGTATGGTGAATCTCTTGAACATTAGCCATTTTGGTGGGTACAGTGCTGCTCCCTGGTGATTTTAATTTGCATTCACACGTGTATTGGCTATTTCTGTGGGACTATTTATCAGATGACCTCTAATTGGTATATATTTTAGGGTTCAGTGCTTTAAGGATGAATGCATATGGTTTCCAAAGATAGTGTGTTCTTTATTCAACTTCCCAAGTTCATGTTTTTTATTACTTCTTTTCATATGGACACTCTCTAGATTTGTGGGGTTCTGTTATTTTTCATAAAATGGCTCTCTTGGGGCAAACTTTCTATATGTAGAGTCAGTTCAATAAATGTAGAAATAATGCAAGAAAAGCCACTGAAGGCCTTTGCCTGGGTTGCTCATGGTCTCTTGGATATCACTGGGTGAACATTGGCCTAAACAATATTTGTATTTTCCCACACATTTAATGGGCAAAAGTCTCAATGGACATGTTACTGTGAATTTACGACACTCTTTGAGGGGTTTGGGTTAGTTCTGTAATAAAAATTCTGGCATATGGAGACTTACGTCTGGTTCCCACACATTTAAGGCTAGAAAGTGCATAGCTACATTTTCTTAAGGTCAGCTTACTGATTTCTCCAAAGATAAAAGGCACCTTCTGATTGAAGGCTTGCTCTGAAAACATTCTTGGCAAAGGACTTCCAAGTTCCATTCTCCTGAGATGATCAAATTGAGTTATGTTTTGTCTGTTGTTTTGACAAACTCACTTTGGCAGGGACATGGGTACATTGCCAACCTTTCTGCTTTAATTTTAAGATTTTATAATCAGAGGCAAGGAGACAATTGCAATCAGTGAAAACATTTAGTCAGAATAAAAACTAAGGTACAAGTAAACATCAACAACCAATCATAGAAACTATAGCCTTGCTTTGGGGCTTTGCCACAAGTTGCTTAGGCTTATAGGTTTTCAAGTCAGGTTAAGTCTATACCCCTGTTATTTTTATCCTCAAATTGTAAAAGGCCGATAAGATTCTAGCCCATTGCACCAATGTCATAATGCCCATAGTACCCTAAAGATACAAACTATCCACAACCCTTTGAGCAAAACCCTTTGTATTAGCCAAGATTTGGTTGTAAGCAACAGACACTGACTACAGTTATCTTAAGGAAAGGGGGATTTTTCTAGAGAATATCAAGAGCTTATAGACTCAGAAGGAAGCTAGGGGAATGGGTCATAATCAAGAGAGCTGCTGAAGGCTGGACATGAAGGACCACCACGATGGTCACATGGCAGGAAGGCCAGCCTCTAGCCATGCTATACTCATCTGAGTCTTTTTCCTGGGGCAGTGCATCTTGTGCAGTGACACATGGTCATGGGGCCTTGTTGGAGTTGATTCATTTCATGGCAGCACTTGGATGAATAAATTCTCTTTGATTCCTACTGTTTCAAGGCAGGAGCTCTTCTGATTCCTACCCTTTCCTGTGCATTGTTGATATTGCTTCTATGCACTTAGTGATTCTTTCAATGAATGATTTTTATCACTGTTGGCCAGAGTTTTCTCTTACAACCTCCAAACTCTGAGAGTTGCTAATTATGGTAGATGTGGTCCACACTTGTGTTCTGTTATAGGAAAGATGAGGGAGAAAATATCTTTTTGCTTTAAGTAAAGACTCATGCAGTTCAAAAAACAGATTCGAAGTTGGCCTAATTCATGTTTCCATCATGTGATTCACCCCTGAATCATATGATGGATGAGCAGACTACTTCAGGCATGGCCCATCCTCAAAAGATATTTGTTGAGTTAGGCAATAAATCACAAATCTTGGTTTTGAAACTAGGGTCTCACAGCTCTCTGGATTAGTAGGAATTACATAAGAGATTACTGAAAGACGATGAAGATAGAATTTCCTCTTGCCACTACCTTTATCAGAGCTGCTCTGCTATGATTTATTTTATATTCTGAACTTCTATTTAACATTTGTTCTTAAACTTGGGTTTGACATTTCAAAATCATTACACTAAACCATAACACCATTAAAAACTCATTTTAACTCATTTATTATTTTATTTAGAGGAGAGAAACTGATACTAGATTCTTACTGAATTGCAGGTACTGGAACACACTTCACTAATGGAATTCTGTTTTACCCTTATAATCACTAAAGTCACCTGCAGGCCAATTAGTCACCATATTTATTTGTTTCATCACATTTATTAATAGACTCTTTTCCCTTCTTCCTCATAAATTTTGCCATAAGTTTATCTATTTTATTAGCTTCTCATACATCTGGACTTAGATTGGGTTGATCATTATTACTAGTTTTTTTTTTTAATTTTCTTAAATTTGTTCTTGTCTTTACCATTTCCTTTCTGCTGCTTGCTTGAATTGACTGTTAGTCTTTGTTCAGTTTTTTGAGCTGAACACTTAGCTCATTGGCTTTCAATTTTCCTCCTGTTTGATGTATGTTTTTAATGTGATACGTTCCTCTCCAAGTAGAGCTTTTGGTCTATGTGTTTGGTACATATGAGTGGTTTCTTGGTCAGTTATTTCTAAATATTTTTCATTTGCTTCCTTATTTTTACTAGCAGCAGAGTGTTTTGAAATTTCCTAATGTATGTATTTGGAAGGACAACTGTGTGCTTTTGTTTAGTTCTAATTTTATCATACTTTTGGCAGAGAACTTAGTCTGTATGATCTATTAAGTTCTTTGATATTTGTTGAGACTGCTTTGTTACTTCATGTATACTACTGGATTTGGAAAAGTCTGTGTTGTAAGTTATACTGCTTTGGTTTAGAGTTTTCTGTGTCATTATGTTTTACGTACCTCTGTTGTAAACTATGAAGTTCATTTTGTTTTTCTGAATAAAATTCTGAAAACCTCTACATTTTAACTGGCAGCTTTTATTCATTTACGTTGATGTGATGACTAATATATTCAGATTTATTTCTATGACCTTCCTTTGAGCTTTCTCTTTATCTTGAGTTTTTATTTATTTTTGTTGTTATTTTGTTTTTTTTGATTGTTTTCTTTCCTGGCTTCCGTTAGACTGGTTGAGAGTGTATAGATTTATGGCAGCAGTGGGATTTGTGCCCTGTTCTCCATTGTGCTGGTACCAGAGGTCCCCTAACTTGAGCATGTGCCAGTCCATAGGGCAGGGGTGGGGGAGTGGCTCTTCCCAAGTGCCACTCATATTTCTCTGTACAACCTTTTCAACCTGCCACAGGAAAGTTATTTGGTTTAGTTGTTTCTTTGTTGGTTTGCCCATTCATTCTTTCATTCTTTCACCTACTATTGACTAAGGACCTGATATACACCAGTTTCTGTACTGAGTGCTGCATGATCAATATTGAATAAAATAGATGAGGCCTCTGTCCTCACACAGCTTATAGTCTAGGAGGGGAGTTAGTGCGTACATATGTGCATAATTTGAAAATTTTATTATGGGCTATAAAGCAAATAATTTGGGAGTTGTTAGAGAAAACATGGCTTTTGAGAAAGATAAATATAAATTAAAGTACATGGTTGAACATGGTGGTACATGACTGTAGTATCAGCAACACAGGAAGTTAGGATGGGATGTTCATTTAAGCCCAGGAATTCATGGCCAGCCTGGGTAACATAGTAAGATCTTGTTTCCAAAATAAATAAATACATAAATACAAATAAATTAAGAAAAAGCATATGCAGGGTAGGGGATATCAGTACAGTCTGACAATTATCCCCTGATGTACATTATTCCCCTCTGCCTTAGCAATATAATTCTAAATTTTATCTAAGCCTAGAGACCATTCAGAATGAACATTTGTATCTGACAGCCTTTCTTAAAGCTGGGTGTAACCATGTGACTAGACTCTGGTCAATGAAATGTAAATAGAAGTGGTTTGTGCGACTTCTGGAAAAGTATCCTTAAGGGAAAGATGGTGACTTGTTTTTTCCTTCTCCTTCCAGTGCCTATAAGGAGGCTACGACAGCTAAAACTGACAGAGATATCTTGGATCATGATGTGAACTTGAGATCATGGCCATGAATAATAGAGCATCCAGACAGTAGAAGTCTGAGTAACTGGAAAAGTAAAATTGCAGCCCAGTCCTGGATTACCTACCTAAAATTTTCCATGGAAAAGAAATACATGTCTATATTTTTTAACTACTGATACTTTGGGTTTTGGTAAACATACACCCATGGGCATTCCAGGCCCATGGAAAATAATTTCTTAGGGCAGTGACTCCCTTGAACTTCAGTTCTCAAAGAAAAGAGAAAAAATCACCTGGATTGCTGGCTAAGACACAAGCTTTAGGATCACACTCCCAGAAATTCTGTTTAGTAGGTTAGGACTAGGACTTGAGAATTTGCATTTCTTATCACCTCCCTGATGATGCAGAAGATTGTTGGACCACACATTGAAAAACACCGGTTTAGGAGTCTGAGGCAGTAAAGTTGGGTACATTAAAGGAATAGAAGTAAGGCTAGTTTTAGAGAACAGTGGGTGGTGGGAGATCAGAATGGCAAGGTAGGCCAGATCTTGACAGGCGTAGTAGGTCAGAAAAAGACATATTTTTCTAATCATGGTGGGAAATAATTGAATAATGTTGAGTAGAGGAGTAATGAGATTTGATTTAAGCTTTATAAGGTCACCCTCTACTACCCAGAGAGTGGAACACAAGGCCAGAGACCCCAGAGGCTTGATCTGGGATTGCAGCAATGCAAATGGATTAGAGATATATTTTGAAAATCGGAATAACAAGCACCTTGCTGATGGCTTCTATGTGTGGAATAAAGAATGAGAAGAAACCAAGCATGATCCTCAGGTTTTGTTAAGCAAATGGGTGGAACTTTCACAAGATATGCTGAGAGATTCCTGAACCACCAACCACAAACCAGAATTAGGGATGGGAGTCCACCACTCCCATTTGTGGCAAATGGCATTTTCCGAAGATGCCAATAGGTCGGATTACCCTTCCAGCCTAAGCTATTCATTGCAATTGCCCAACAGGCCTCTGGGGTGGGCCAGCTCCACCCACTTGACATCTTCTCCTGAGCACTTGTGCCTCAGATGTGGTTCAGGATTATTATGTCTATTTTCCAGTGATAATCTCCAGTGTGTGTGTATGTGTGTATCTTCCTTTTGGCAGAGTACACTATGATTTCTTAGTCACAAGGCACAATGAGCTCTCAGATTCCTACAGTTCTGGAGGTATTTGGGTGTCTTTCTTGGCCAATGTGTACAAATGGCTTGTTTTCCAGCACATTTCAATTATAATTTGCCTCATTATGGAACGTCTTTTATAAGAAGATGCATAAGCTTTCTTTGGCCTTAACTCATATAATTTCTTCTTGCTCCTAGAATAACATCCTAAATCCTTAACAAGGCCTAGTAGGATCTGAGGCCTACCTCATCCTCCAGCCTCTTCTTGGCTACCCTTCTGCATTTTCTTTGCACAAACTATTCACCATGTGTAGAGAGCCTTTCCTGTTGGTAACCTAGCCAACTCCCACTTACTTAGGATTAAATTTGAATAAGTAGCATTTATTCATGAATACTTTTCTGTGTGTCCCTCATCACTTCTTGGCCTTTGGCTAAGATCAAGTGTCTCTGTCTTCCTTGGTTCCTTTCCTAGACATGGGTAGACTTCCATATTAAATGCTCCTGAGGAATCTAAATTATTTTGCTAATTTATCTTAATTTAATTACCTGTAGTTACTTGTTTATTATTTGTCTTCTCTAGGGGACTATAAATGCTATGAGACAGGAATTGTGCCTGCTCAGTTCTCCTGCATACATCCCTAGGGCTTACCCGTCTTCCTGGTACACAGAAAGTGCTCAGTAAGTACTGGTTGATTTCAACAATTGGGATACACTTATTCTTTCACTCTAGGAAGGACCATGATAGGCTTATAACAGCTTAGATTACTTGAAAATTCAAATTCACACACTCATCATATTTATACGCCTGTGTATTTGGTAGGCAATGCAACACAGCTTCTTAAATTTCCATAATACTATTTTTATCTCTTATTTCCAATAACTTCAAAGTTAGATTGGACTTTTAAACAAGTCTACCTGCCCACAAAATATTCCTCTGCTTTATTCCTTAATCAATTTCAATACAGGTTCTGTTACATTCAAAATTTCTTTCTCTCATCTCTATTTTTCCTTCTCTTCACTGTGAGTACCTTTGGACCTTCTTTTGGATTTTTGTTTGCAGTCAAAACACCATCAACTCCAAAATACTGTCCCCTACTTCAAAAGAATGATAAGGAGCATTCTAAAAGATACCAACCCATTCTGTGGCTATTTTTCAGCTCCCTAGATGAAAGTTAACTGTCTCTATCTTCAGACTATAAAATTCCTCTAGCTGGGAGGTTTTCTGCTCTGTGCACTTTTATGACATTTTGTAAGCATTAATGACATGCTGCAGCATTTTGTAGAGTACCATAACAGAGAATTATATATTAGAGAAAAATTAAGGCCATCAAACCTGTAATCAGGCCTTAGGAGAACTGCTGAATATCTTAAGTACGTTTTAGATTTCTATAAAATTTGGCTTGACATTTATATGAGATTCAAAATTGTTTTTATTTCTCTCATCTTGATGATTATCCCAACTCATGTACTCTGGTTTTCCATTTTGCAGGAGAAATAAAAAAAAAAAAAATTACAGATCAAGTCCGAACTGGTAAAGCCAAGAGCAGACTTTGCTTTCTTGGGTTATTTAATAAAGCAAAGAGAAATACTTTTAATTACCCAATCTTCCAAAATCCTTGACACAATTAAAATGTAATTATCAAGTAATACCTTACACTTGTGACAAAAAGAGAACTAAAAGAAGTTAATATATTAAAACGGCTACTGACAAGTCCTCCGATCAGCCCTTTATTGGTAGTTTTACTCATGCTCACAATATTCCTGAAGAAAAGGGATTATCTCCATGTGGAGGGTGAGAAAATAGGGTCAGAAATCTGCTAACTTGTTTTAGTTCTTATAGTTAGAAAACTAGGAGGCTCAGATTAAATCTAGAGCTGAATAGTTTATCATTTGTCTTCTTTCTAAGACCTGAATGACTTAGACCGTGTGTCTGCCCTCATGGACTTTAAATTCCACTGGGGGATGGAGAGGTAAACACGTGGCCAAGATGGCTCCACAGAGCTGGTGCAGGGAAATGGGACAAAGCCAAGATGATTGGCTATTTCATATTAGGAGGACTATTACATATTCATTTAAACAATCATTTAAATCTTTTTTATTGGGGAAATTGCAAATACACAAGATAGCAAAAACAGAAAAATGAATCCCCACGTAACCTCAGGCTCCTTCCACAATGTCAACACATGGCCAATCTTATTTCTGTTATACCCCCACCAGTTCTGTCTGATTTATTTCATTAATAAGTATTTCAATGAATATTTCTAAAAGATAAACTTTTTTTCTTTTTCTAGACAATCACACCACCACGATTTCATCTAAAGATGAATAATGAATTTATCGGATTAATTTAGATTTGGGGCTTGAGGAAAAACCTATCGGAAAGGGTATATGTTAATGAGATCAGAGTGATAAAAGGAGAATATATAAGGACTGTACTAAATTGTTCTTGTTTTTAAACCCATTTAGCAGTTTATTAGCTATAGGGAAAAATAACCGGGTTTCTCAAAATCAATTTAAGTTACTCCCTGTAAAATAGTAAGAAGAAGAAAATTTGTTTTTCTAAGGAATAGAAAAATCTATGTTTTTGACCCAAGAGGTGTTGAAGTTTTTCCTTCTTTAGATCACAGATGGATGTAGCTGGGTACTTGCTCCAAAGGTGCAACAGAAAGCCACAAACAGAAAGCTCAACCAATGTTGGGATGAAGCCAGCTCTGACCCCTGTGGATCTTCTTTGCAGAATTGCTGTGGCTCCCTAATGCCTCCTGAGGGTCTGCAGCTGGCTAGACTGGACATCCTTGCTGCCTGGATTTTTCATTATTTCTCTTTTGAAAATACACTTAACCGATCTGGAACCCAGAGACTAAACGTACTCTTAGACACGGTTGGATTACCTCATCCCACTCCGAGGAGTATCCTGTGCTTACTTGTTCCTTCCTGGACAAAGCTCAGCTGAACACAGGAGCTGCACTAATGTTCCTCACTGACATTTCAGTCCAACGGCTCCAGGCAGGCATGTCGCCAAGCCCTCCTCTGCCCGTTTGAAATTCAAATCCTTGAATAAGCCTCAGTGCCACCTTTGTCCAGAAACCTCAAAAGCCCCAGTTCATGTAGATCTGCCTTGAAATTATAAAGGGACATATGACTGCGTAGGAAGATAAACTGTGTTGAAATAACATCCAGAGTGGGTGTTAAATGAATTCAGGAAAACCAAGACATTTACTGTTAAGCGGAGACTCTGTCCTCAACTCACCTCCCAGGCAAGAAGTGGGCGAAGAGGCCGTGCGCTGGGAGCCCACACTCCTCCACTCGCTACCCACTCATCTTCTATGGCAATCTGTATTTTAAAATAATGTAATTTACCAACTTTTTGTAGCCTTTGAGCTCCTGTTCCAGCATCTGGAGAGGTGTTCTCAAAGTCTTAGCTTAGGAAACTTTTAGTTAAGATGAGAGAACCTTGGTTCTACTTTCCAGTTCAGCAATGTATTTGCTGTGTGAACTTGGCAAATCACTCAATCATTCTGCACTTTATTTTCCACATCTGCAAAATGGGAATATTCAGATTTGGATCACAGGGTTGTTATGAGGATACAATAAACGGTATGGGAAGATGCTTTGAGAGGTAAAAGGCCCAATGTAATGTTAAGCTTTAAAAAACAGGAATGCTCTGAAGAGCGATGCAATTGTGTTTTGGGACCGAGAAGGGATTTGTTGGAAGCCTATGGCCCAATTTGATTTAAAAGAAATTAAGCAGACATCTACTCTATGTTTACCAGGCTTTCCCTGGCGCCAAGGAACTTTCATAGGTGAGGCGACGAGAAATACACAAAGAAAATGACCAGACAGTGCTCACCAAACAGTGTATCCCTGAGCAAGGTTAATGTCTCCAAGCTGAGTTTCCCTATTAATTAAATGGGAACAGTAATAAGACCTACTTCATGGAATTCTTGTGATGATTCAAAGAGATAGAATGGGCAAAGTATTTAGCACAGTGTCTGACATGTAGAAAGCTCCTTAAATTTTATCTGCTTTAAAATAGACAATTTACATTTTTCTTCCTCCATAAAGGCAATAAAGTCCTGATAGTCTTTTCTCTCTATTACCTTTATGAAGAGTGTTTGTTTGTTTGTCTCCTGTCATAGGAGCCAAGAAGATTTTGCAGCAGTTTGGGGGGGAGGGAATGGAATGAGATCCGGCCATAGTTAGGAGCCCTATTAAGATGTGATTTTAATGTTCTCTGAGCTGACGGCAGGGGAAATCTGATCGAGAAGGGTGACGTATGAAGGAGTAAGAACTCAGAGGAGGCAAGAGGGACCATGATCAAGAGCACAGGACTTGGTGACATGCCTCCACCCCACGTGCTGTCATCTCCTTCCCCCGGACCAAGGCAACACCTTTCCAGCACTGCAGCCTTTCCCACAGAGCAAGCCCTGGGCGGGTCCTTGCCCTTGCTTTACACACTAACAACCGTGTGTTCTCTTTAGAGATGTAAGAATTAGTCTTCCTGGGGTAGAGCATGACTTTTTTTTAGCAACAAGAGTGAAGGAATAGAAGGGCGGGGGTGAACCTAGTGAACAATTTCAGGATGGAAATGACCCGATCATCTCAACTGCCTATTGAGTGTAGGAATCTAGCTTCTGACTTGAGCACACAAGATGATAATGGGGCAGTGGGAGTGAAAAAAAGAGGAGACTGAAATGTTGGCTAGTATTTATCAAGCAATTACTATACATATTAGGTGGTAGGCCCTCTGCTAGGAGCTTTGTGCACCTTTTTTTATTCAGTCCTCACCATAACCCCATGAAGTTACTCACAATAGGTACCTTCATCTTACAGATGAGGTAACTGAGTTTAGGTAGCCTCGCATTAGTCAGGAGTAGATTGAAAGTCAGCAGTATGAGGCGGGAGCCCAAAGACTATGCTAAACAGAGCACTTAAAATAGACTCAGAAGAAGAAGCAGATAAAACCCAATAAATTGGAGAGTATGATGGAGTTTTCATTCAGACCCAGGGCTTGCTTCATTAAAGAATTCTTAAAAATACATTTTTGTGGCGATCAAAACTGAGAAAAATTGGGACCACGTCCTTGGCACAAATTTAGGACAAAGAGTTTTACAGATATCCTCGTTTAATTAAAAAAAAAAATTCTGTGTGTGTCTGACAGAGAATTGGAAATGCTATAGTGAAAAGTTTGCTATTTCAATACTAATATGCTCTTTAAAGTTACCTGGTGATTGTTGGCACACAATAAGAACAATAGAATCAATGTGTGTGTGTGTGTGTGTGAGCCTTCCTGCTAGGATTGTGTTGTTCAGTCATTGTACTAAACACTGCTGGAAATTACACAAAGAATCATCTAATCAGAAAGCAGCTAAGTGATTGCTTAGAATGGTTTGGTTGTCATATTATATTCCTTTGATTCATTCTTATTTTTGCTTTCAAGTTTCATTCCATTTAGTGGAACTGAAAGCGGAGCTTCTTTATTCCTCATAAGATAGGAGGACTTTGTAATCACATGTTTTTTTTTTTTTTAACATATAAATGTCTCAGATGTCCAAAAAGAAACACTACCAATATCACTCTACACCGCATTTCTATAAATAAGACTATTTACTGATAGATGGTGGCTTTCAAAACCGTTCCTTTTTCCCATTTAATAGTACATAGCATTCAGGCAGTCACATGTTTATTTATTATATAATACTTGCCTTTTAGGATTTTTTTTTTTGCTTCATGTTTCTTATCAGTGGCAATTATAATCAATTACTTGTGGAAAAGATGGAAGTCCTACTTTATGATACAGTGACACATAGTAGATACAGTCTTTCTGTTTAGAATTGAACGCAGCCCTTGTATTAGCTTTCTTTAAGTGCCAAGAAAAGGCTCCAGGGCTAGAACTTAGATGAATAAAGCATAGTTTTTTCTTAGCCTCCTTTCCTAAATACACTGGTTAGCCAATGAAAACACTTCTTTGATAAAGGCTAAGAATTTAAGATAAAAAACAGCTGGGCAGGTTTTTTTTTTTTTTTAAATCTAAAAGGAAACAACTTTGAACTATATAGACAATGTCCCTTAAACCCAAACAGATGTGGTTTAATCTTGTTTTTGATCCTCTTGTAGATTTTTCCCAAAATGCCTGCATATGCATAGAAATGATGACTTTCAGATGTTTGAACATAATTTGTCTGTTAGAATATCACCTTGGTACATAGATCATGTACACCAAATACCCCCAAGCCTTTGAACAGGGACAGCAGGGTACTAGGGAGAATTTATGATGGTCTTTTGGTCTGGTCCAACAATTCTTTAAGAAACCAAAGGGGAGGAAGAAAGCAATGGTGTCCACTATAATGTCATTTTCCAAACAAAAAAGTCACATGTGTTCTCCATGACTTTAGTAAATCATGGTGATAGTTTCAGATCCTCATACTTACAAATGCTTTTCAGATGAATCATATCACACGAACAGACTGAAAAGTCTAACAATAACACACAGGGTGGATTTGTGCACCCTTCTGTGTCTCTGCTGATGAGCGCCCACGTATCATAAGATAACCTCATGCATCAGAGCTTTCCCATCCCAATGCCAAGAGGGGGAAGAAAAAAAAAAAAACCACTGAAAGAAAACTATTTTAAGATAAGAAATGTCATCAGTCAGGCTGTGAAGCTGCCTACTAAGATACACTCAAATCCACTTTCAACTTCAGAGGTTATTAGAGTTGTCACCTCAGGCATTAGCCGAAAGGTTGAAGAAAGAGTTGTGCAGATAGAAATTTTATACAGATTTTTCCTTTTCTCTTTCCTCCTCCTCCCACTTGAATGAATATAGTGGTGGACAGAAAAGGAAGAGTGTATGAAACATGTGGAGAGACTTAAGATAACTAAGGGGAAGCAAAAGGAAGGAGAACTCTAAGGGCAGAGGGTGCTGGTAATTAACAGACCATCAGATGACCTTGAGGAATCCGTGGACAGCACTGTTCCAATTTAGCTATTTCTTCAAGGCTCCTCCTCTTTAGTTTCTAATTTTCTCCTTATTTGTATTCCTTGAGAATATTCAAAAGGCCACATCTGGAGTAGGAGGAAATGAGATACTTATATTTATTGGCAAAATTTTGCAAAAAAGAAATGTGTGTGTGGCATTAAGGGGGGACTAAAAAGGAGGAATGTGGGTGAGGTGGATGAGGGCGGCAGTGGTGGGTCTGTACTTGAATCATTGGGAAACTAGCCCAATGGCTCCAATCAAAACACAAAAGAAGGATCCAATTTATAAGTGGTCAAACATTTTCTAGAGCTCTGCTGGCTCTCTAGCAACAGACGATTATTCTGTGTAATGTCTCACCCCATCTAAACCCTCCCCAGGGCATCAACAGAATGTGAGGTCATTCCTTGCCACAATCTAATCTACAACAATGATCTGGCATTATAGACGGATGCCTATTATTTCAAAAATGCAGCTCTGTTTATACTGCTGGAGTCTCTAAGTCCTCTTCACTATCCATTCGCACTGTCCGGATGTGTTTCCTGAGCTCTGTGTGAGGAAATTGCCTCGGCTCAACATGACTCAGAAAGAAAATATGAGCGTCCAATGTGTGGTGTTGTCATGATTCCTGTGCTGGGGGCTTCATGAATGATGCCTCCCACCGAGAATGACAGTAGCCGCCAAAGGACAGAGGAGGTGGGCCCTGGCCCGACCACAGAGCGGTGAGTCAGAGTTTCAGGAGGTGCGTGGAAATCTGATCCCTTGGGAAGTAAAAAGAGATTGACTGCCTTCATCAGGGATGCTTGGGTCCTGCTCACAGAGGGAGAGGACCTAGAGGCCTCAGCAGCCACCTTTTGTGAATGATTTTAGGCCTGAAAAATGGGGAAAGGAACCTGAAAGTGTTGCACGTGTCTCACTCGAAGGCAGCTGGAAAGACGGATAAAAGGCTTAGGATCAGGGACCACAGAACTGGGTTCTAGTACTGGAACTTGGGAACTGTGTGACTTAGACTAATCATTTCCACTTTCTTTTACAGACTTTGTGTGAGACGAAAAGGTTCGATGCCTCTTCTGGGTCCTTCCAACTGGGAAATGCTCTGACAGTCTTTTGACGCTGCTTATGATTCTATAGATGCCTGCGTTTAATGTAGACTATTTTATCTGTACACGTGGCAGAAAAGAGAAGGAGTAGGAGGAGCAGAAAGGGAGACAGAGACAAAGAGCATGACAGAACAAACACAAACGAGGCAGCGCGGATCGTGTTGGCCCATTTTCAAGTCTCTGTAGTGAGTTACCCAGAGTGACTTAGGAGAGACAGGAATCTTCCTCCTCCACGTTTGGCCTCAGACCCCACAGTCTGAGCAACTCATCCTGCTGGGAAACATTCTGGTGTTTAAATGGACTCGCATGAAACATTACAATGGTTTTTAAATTTTTATTGCTATTTTTCATACAACACGAGTCTCTAACAGAAGCCAAATACTCCATTAAATAGTCAACCAAGGAGTCGCCGATCTGCTGTGATGTCAGAGGAAAACCTTGGGCCATGCTCGATAAAAGGGGCCTGTTGGTCTCCAAAGTGTTGTCTGCTAAAGAATCTCCCAGGGCAATGTATGTGATGTTTTATTACCTCATGTCCCGACTGCAGAAATGTGGAAATGCTGCACTCACTGGATGCGTCTTTGGGTATGGAGGGAATCTCTGTTGAACTTAGGGAGCATGTTAAAGAGACCCACCAGGCTGCTACATGGGTAAGATCAGTAAGTCAGTTCTTCTTAGAGTCTCTGGGCAGAAGGTGATGATGATAATATAGAATTTGTGCCGAGGGCCTTCTCTGTGTGAAGTACCATGTAGAATATTTTACGTATATTCTTTTCTTTTTCACAACAATCTCATGGTTTATTCAATAACTGGATTATGTCATTGCCCACTTACTGTATGCCAGGTATCCACTTGGGCTCCAGGGAGATAGCAGCAAATACAAAGTATACAGGGGTGCGAGATGATAAATATATATGATGCCAGGTGGTAATAAGCCCTACAGAGAAAGGCACTAGGCAACGCCAGAAAGAAAGGGGGTTGGTTGCCTTTTGAGTAGGGCAGTGAGAAAGGCCTCAGGGGAGGTGGAAGAAGCAAGAGAGTGAGCCCTATGCCCTGGCAGAGAAAGAGCAGGTCAACCCTTCCACAGACGGGGAAGCCAGGCTTCCTAGTCTCTTATTTAATAACAGGTGATGATCTCATTGGCTCAACACAACCTTTGTTTTATATTATGAAAACGGTACTGGTCACAAGTGGCCTGTAACTATAAGAGGCCCGCAAGTCTCATTGAAACATAAAAACCGCACGCGTCTCTTAACTCACCATTGCTTAATCTATGTACAGCCCCATCTGGCTGATTTCTTCCCATTATACTCAATGAATGGAATGTCAAGTTGCACTGGGACTGTATGAAAAAACTAAGTTTTCCTGGTTGTTTTTCTTCTTTCTCTTACTCACCCTTGAACCTCAGGCCAGGAAAACAGCCAATGGAACAGGGTTTCCGACAGTGTTCGTGGAAGGCCAGGGGATGCCTCAAAGAGGCTGCAAGGTCTCCTGTGTCAGATGATAGACAGGATCAGTGGTTAGAACGCCAGGCTGCTGACCCTTGCTTTAGCCACAGCAGCCATGACTCTGTCTTATAGGTTGAGACTCTGAGATTTCTGGGACCAGCACAAAAGTTGACAATACTGTGAATGCTATGGCTCCTTCTGGATAGTAAATAAATATGTTTTTTGACTCATCTTAAAAATTTGGCTTTAATTGCAGAATTTCTTAAAAAGTTTCTGGTAGAATAAAAAGCATAGGTATTAACTTTCAAGCTTTGAAAAGTGAATGTTGTGTATAAGTGTCCTACTGGATAAAAACGTCAGCTGGTCCCAAGAACTTTTAGCCACCTCTGATCAAAGATTTGGAGAAGCCTTTGGGGGAGATCACTACATGACTACACTTTTCTTTCTCTTCTTTCTTGAGAGATGTAATGAACACATACACTTTATCCATTCACGTACACATGTGTACATGGCCTAGAGGTTTATTAATTTTTTTGACAACATTCGTTTTCTTTAATATAAAGATTGAGTGAGGAGGAACTTCTTCCGCTGTAAAAATGTCTAACTTTCATACCGATAAAATTAGAAGTCTTATCCATTAGGTGGATAAATTAAAGGAAGAACTAGTAAGAAAGGTTGAAAGCTAGAACTTGGTGTCTGATCCACAGTTAATAGGAAAACTATTTCCTCATAATTACATTGGTGGTTGGTGTCATTAGCTGTGTAGCTGTGGTGATTGTGGGGTGTGCATTTGTGTGTGTGTATTTCAGGGGGTCTCTGAAAACCAAGACCTTTCTGTCTCCCTGGTTTTTCCTAGAGGCCTATTAGAGCAGGAACAATAATTATTCTCCAGTGTATGTTTACTCTTTCCTCCTAAATGAGCCCCTCACTGCCTTTTGGAAGGTCATGTGGCTGCCACTTAAAAATAGTAGAAATGCTTTCCAGTGCCTAAGAGAGGCCTTGTGACTAAGCTATCAGGGGTTGCTGTGGCCAATGGAGCAAGAGCCACTCCCTAAAATGCAATTAGTGTCCCCTTCCTTCCTTCCCTTTCTTTTCTTTCTTTTTTTTTTTTTTGAGATAGTCTCACTCTGTTGCCCTGGGTAGAGTTCTGGGGCATCATTGTAGCTCACAGCTACCTAAAGCTTTTGGGCTCAAGTGATCCTCTTGCCTCAGCTTCCCAAGTACCTGGGATCACAAACACCTGCCACAATGCTCAGCTATTTTTAGAAAACAGGATTTCACTCAGGCTATTCTCAAACTCCTGAGCTCAAGCAATCTACCTGCCTTGGCCTCCCAGAGTGCTCGGATTACAACCATTAGCCACCACAACCAGACTCCACTTTCTTTCTTTCCTCTTTCCCAGGAGCTGAAACTTGGAATTGTGATGTGAACCACCTTTGCCTAAGTGAGTGAGAAATACACTGGAGGGTGACAGAGGAAGATGAAAACTATTTCTAGAAGTTTGGATGATTTCATGGAGAGGAGCTACCTATAACCTACCTGCCTCTGGAATATTTCAGGAAACAGAAGTAAACTTCTATTCTGTTCAAGCTATTGTGTTTTCGTTGTTGCTATTGTGGTGTTTCTTTAGCAGTTTATCTTATATACCTAATGAATAACATATTGGACAGGAGAAAAAAATTAAAAATTGACTTGGGCCCAGAATACTGAATTTTGAAATCATATCCTTGACTGCTCATTATTCTTGCAGGTGAACAAGAGTGAAGGTGCACATATGTAAACGAGGATTTGGCCTCAATCTCTAGCCCTCTGGAGCAGAACATATGCTGTAAACTCAGTCTCTGACAGGGGCTTGGTAGGGAAATGCAAAACTTACAGGGTAGAGCTCAGCACGGTGGAGAATGTGTGATCCACCCAAAGGACTGCCATTCAGGAACATGAATTCAGTGTTTGTTATTTTTAATCTGTTTTTAAAAAAATGGAAACCAGCATTTTAAAAAGTGAAATTCATAGATTTTTAATTAATAGGATAATTTTATAAGGCAAAAATATTATATAAACTATGGTGGTTAATTCTGTGTGTCAATATATCTGGGCCACAGGAGCCCAAATATCTCTTGCAGAGTGTTTCTGGAAGAGATTAACATCTGAATTGGTGGACTGCATAAGAGAGACTGTGCTCCTCAGTGTGGGTGGGCATCATCTATTTCCTCTAAGGTCCTGAATAGGATAAAAGGGTGGAAGAAGGTCAATTTCATGCTGCCTAACTTCTTGAGTTGGCACATTGATCTCTGCCTGTCTTTGGTGCTCTTGGTTCTCAAGGCTTGAGTTTGGATCAGAATCCAGAAAGACACAATCCCCAACACCATAATCCCAAATGTGAAAATCCCAAAAGATCAAGAGCCCTAAATATCAAAATCCTAAAAGTCTAAATCTTGAAAGATCAAAATTCCTAATGTCTAAAATCCTCAAAATCACAATTCCCAAAGGTTAAAATTATGAATGTTGAAATCCTAAATGTTGAATTCTGGGGGGAAGGGATTAGTGTGTTTTTGGTAGTATACCGGATAGTGATATCATGTTAGTTTCATCATGTTAGGCTAAACTATTACCTTGTTATTTTATTTGAAATTGGAAGAAGATTCAGATTAAGTCGGTTGGCGACTCTATACAGCAATGATGAGAATTTCAGGTTGAAAAATGCATCATTTGCTTGTATTGGCCTTCCTTTCAGCTGATGACATTATAGGAGCTTAATGATTAAAGTTGCATTTGCCTGAAGAAGTCAGCAAAGTTACTGACCAGTTCAAAAATAATTAGGTGCACAGTAGGATAAGAAGACACATACACAATGGTGTTACTGTTTCATCACTAGTATTGTTTTTGCCAAATCTGTGATCTGTACCATGAGTGTAGGCAGAATGAATCTCCATATGCTCATAACAACATAGAACAGTGGTTCTCCACCTCCCTAATGCCATGGCCCTTTAATACAGTTCCTCTGGGTCACGACCCACAGGTTGAGAACCGCTGAAATAGAAGCATGGCACAGATGTTGGAAAAATTTAATAGGGAATGCTCATGTTGGTATATATCATATAATTAAAAAAGTTCAAAAAGAGCACTGCTACATAGAAAATGAATGTGAATGTATTTTCAGAGGAGAGCTATGCCCTTAAAGAAAAAAAGTAGCTATTTGCTATGACATAAGACTTTAAAATACAGTCAATGGTTGTGAAAGTTGGCCAGCATTTATGGACTATATCCACAGAATTGCCCATAATCTATCCCTGACATGTGCATCTTCACATGCCAAATTTTATTTTTAGGCTTTTTTTGTTACTGCTTTCCTTTTATTCCTGTTTCTTTTTTTTTAAATTTTAGTATTTTCCCCACTACCATAAATGGTCAGCTTATTTTTACAATTTGCTAATGCTATGCATTTTATCTTTGTACCATTTCTAGTATTGGAGGTATACATGGTACCTCCTTTCAAAGAGCTCTAACTTATTTTATGCATTTTTTCCACAAGTGTGCATCATCACATTGAATTTATGTGTAATCATTGTGCATGTATATGACAATGTTGAAACTTCCTCAGTAAATAATGAGATGTCCTTTATGTCCATCTACATTTGTGAAATATAAAATTTCTTAAGGTCTTGGCCCCTCGAGTGACTGCAGATGCTGTGGTCACCCATTGCAGCTTTTGATTCATCTTATCAAAAGACTTAGGTGGTTTGTCACAATATTTTAGGTTACTGTAGTGATAAGCTGGGTGCACACAATTACTAACCGTAGTGATGTGCATTTTACATTCCCTTTTTGTACCTATTTCTTTATAAATGCAGTTTGTCTGCTTATAACTCTTATAACTATCATTAGTGACTGTCATTAGTATACTTGAAAGTTTGTGTTTCCAAAGATATGTGACATCATTGTCCATTTCATTGTGTAAAGTGGCCTATGAAGTGATCTGTCATTGTTTTACATGTTTTGCAAATAAATCTCCTTTTAAAAATGTGAATGAATGGATTTTTATCTAAAAATATTTTTAAAATATAGGATTTTAAAAGTATTTTTTCCAGAATTATATTTCTGAGATTTTGACCTTTCAGAATTTTAACATTCAGAATTATGGTACTCAGAATTATGTCTCTCAGGGTTCTTATCAACTCCATTTTTACATGTTTGGACTCAAAGTGGAATATACCCCTGGCGTTCCTTGATCTCTAACTTTCCGATGACATATTGTGGGACATCTTAGCATCTATAATTGTGTGATTGTGCGAGCCGATACTTGATAATAATCTCTTCATTACTGTGTCTGTCTATCTATCTATCTATCTATCTACCTACCTACCTATGTCCTATTGATTCTGTTTCTCTGGAGACCCCAGACAAATATATGCACCAAGGAAAATGTTTCTTCAGGATTAGGCACCAAGGCCTAGGAGAAATGCCTTGTTGCTTGGGCCAAAACTTACTCTGAGATCTATTTGCAGAGCTATGTGCTTTGGTGGCCTGTTTCGAGTTACTCTGTGAAGTGCCACACTAAAACTCTGAATATCTAACCTGATGACTCTGTTGGTAAGATAACTCTGTTCCCAGATAAATATATGTAGGCAGCAAAAAGAAGCAAGTCTGAGAAAGAGAGAGAGTCTAATGTCTTGAGTAGACAGTATGGGTCATTTGATCAAACTATCTTTTTTTGCCAAATGGTTTGGGATCCTTTTTCTTTGCCACTATAATCCATTAAGCTTTCCTAGTTCTAAGTAAAAAATGTCTTGCTAAAAAGAAAAATTAATAACTTATTGTAATGTCAGAAAGAAATAGGAACTTGGGAAGAACATAAACAAGTGAAATTCCTAGAGATTGCTTTGTCCACAAAAAACTTCACATCAAGTACCTGACTCTGTCTTTACCATCTTAGCTGGAGTTCATACCCACAACTAATGGCTGCTAAATGACTCTAAATAATGCCCAAATGAGGGATCAGGTAATCATATCATGGTACATATAGACTAGCATAAGTGAGGAGACTCACAGCCTGTAGTGAAATTGCTGCATGAGCATGTTTACCTTTTGGTTGTCACATCTGGTTTGACCTGCTAGACAGGGGAGTGGGTCCACTCCATAGTTCATTCCTGCCTGCTGGACTATGAATTCCAGACTGCCCCTCTCACAGGAGCAGGTTCTTTGACATGGTTGGGTCACCTCAGCCCCTCTCTGGTGTGACTTTACTCAACAACTGGGGAGCAGATCCTTAACTCTAACTCCCCATCTTTGTGGAATCTGAACACAGGCTTGCCCAACTCAGTTCCACCCAGCTTCACCCCCACCCCCCAAAACACATCTGCCTCAGTGGTGGCAGAGTACAAGGAGTTCTCTGGGAGCTCCAGGTCTCCTCCCAGTGCCTGAGATGTCTCATTGCTTGTCTTGATTGACTAGAGCTGGACATAGGTCTCCTAAATACCACCCCAACTGCCTCTCTCCTTTAAGTGCCACCTACTGGAAGAGAGGTCAACTTGTGCAGCCCATTACAGTACTTACTGATTCAATTGCACGGGGCTTGGTTGACTCTTATCGGCAAGCACCACCTACTACTGGTCTGCAGATCGAACTGGAGATCCCAATGTAATTCATACTGCTACTATAGACATCCGCTAGGTTGTGGAAAGAGGTAAGATTTCAGAGTCCTCCATCTTCCCTTATTGACAGGAGTCTTAGAATCTGCCCACATGCATACTATACCACTGTTATAGCCTACATATAACTAGCAAGTGAGAAAAGCACTTCACTAAGGCTGTCTGTAACCAAGGTATTCACTTAGAACCTATGCCCCTAAAAGTACCCACAGCAAACCCAAAGATCCATACCCAACATACACTATAGTCACTGCCTTAAGAGGGGAAAAGATTCCATCTAAATAAAAGTAAAGTCCAAAACAAGAAGTGAGAGCATCTCTGAGAAGAAGGAATCAGCACATGAATTCTGACAGCATAAAACAAAAGGATGTAAGGATATCATTAAAAGATCACACTAACTCTCCAGTAAGAGATTCTAACCAAGAATAAATGTCAGATAATGAACTGAAAATATGGATTGCAAGTAGGCTCAATGAGATCCAAGAAAATATTGAAAAACAACATGAAGAAACAAAAAGAAAAATTCAGGATATGATTGAAAAATTCACCAAAGAGATAGATTTAAAAAACAACAGAACTTCTGGAAATGAAGAACTCACTTAGGGATTTACAAAATATAGTGGAAAGTTTTGAAAAAAGACAAGACCAAGCAGAAGAATTTCAGAGCTTGTTATTAAGGGTTAGAATTGACCCAGTCAGTCAGGAATAAAGAAAAAAAGAATTAAAGAAAGTGAGCAAATTCTTAGAGGAATACAGGATTATATAAAATGCTCAAACTTAAGAATTATAGGTATTTCTGAAGGAAAATAAGAAAAGGCAAAAAAGATAGAAAACCAATTTAAGGGAATAATGGAGGAAATTTTCCCTGGTTTTTCTAGAGAATTAGGGGAACATATTCTTGGTTAGGTCAAAGAAATAGATATCCATTATTAGAACAGTTTCCCTGAGGCATTTCTGGAATTCCTTGGGAAAATTTTCCCTTTAGGCATTTCTTGGGAAAATTATATATTTTTTCTGTATCCTATATCCTTAGAAAAATGAGTTTTTGGAATCAGAAAAATGGGGGGAAAGTATTTTAATTCTCCCATGAGAATAAAAGATTAACACTCAAGATAGAAACATTATTATTCCTCAAAGAAATCCAGGGATTTCACAAAGAAAGCAGGGAGCAGGAAAAGCTGATGTGCAGACTTAAAGTTCAAAGCCAGCATTTCCAGTTTCTGGGACAGGGGCAAAGAGGGGAGAAGTGATTCTCATTTCATCACTTTGACTTGGAGCCATGGCCATGTAATAAATACTTGCTCAAGGCCCTGTCTGCTGCTAAATGGTAGATTCTTCTTATAAATAAAGTGAACACTAAGGTCACTCAAAAGTCATCTCCTTTAATCCTTTGAGTGTGTCTTGAGAAATACACTTTGAAAGCAAAGAAAGTTCTTCAATTGGTGATTTCTACGCATGGTTCTGTGTAAAGCTATTAATTTTCCAGTAGAATGTTATATTATTTAAAAAACACCCAATAATGTCCATAGACATTTCCAGCGATCATATATTCAACTAGGCTAGAGTTCTTACTAAACTTAAGCATCTTATTTACTAAACAATTTTCTGGTCTTCCTCATGAGTTAAGTAGACATGCATAAAGAATGTTGAAAGTATTTTAATAACAATGTATTATTTGGGGGCATTCTAGAAAATTATGATCTTGTTTGGGAAGGGTTTCTTTTTGGATCCCTACTCTCATATCTGCCTGCAGTTTGAAAACTAGTTACACCAGCCACAGGGAAAAGGGATTGTTCAAAGAGAAAGGAAAGGAGGAAATGGAATAGGAGAGCTGGCCAAATCTTTCCAGGAGAGATTGCTAAGGCAGGTCCTACACTGTCAGCCCTAAGCAGCAGCAGCCGCAGAGAGAGACTGTCACAAAGGACAAGAAGGGAGAAGCAGCTCAGGTCCCTCCTTTAGGGAGATTTGATGGAGGGACAGGGGTTCTGTATGTGCATGAGAGAGAGTGAGAGAGAGAGAGAGAGAGAGAGAGAGAGAGAGAAGGGAAGGAAGAAAGCAGAAGTGAGCTCTCTTTAGCAGCCAAGGAAATCTATTAGATGTTCAACTTTTTTTGTGTGTTTAAGATTAGATAATTGTCCAGCTCATTTTGGGCTGGCAAGAACCAGGTGGACCTGAGCTCTCCTTTATCCCATTGGGAGGTGATGCATCTGCACATGGTTTCTGATGGGGCTGGTGGAGCCCTTCCATCAGGGAGCAGCTGTAACTCCCATTGGCCTTACGGTCTCCAGAAGCTACATAGCTTGTGTTTCCACACAATTGCTACAAACAGTGGGAATCTGTTATGGAAATTTTCCTCCGAACTCCACTGGGGACCCCAAAGGACCCATTTACTAGGACTGGCTGAATATTTTGAAAGAGATCTGTTTTCTCAAGACTTGGATGACAACATGGAAGAACACATAACACTAACTCTACAGGTGTAAGTAGTGAAGAGACTTCAGGGTTTGAGAGGAAACACGATGTAAATGGATAGTGGACAGGTTTGCCCCAAACTTGGTATGTGGTGAATGAACAATAGCATTGCTTGTGAGTACTAAATGAGATGCCACTTGCAGTGTCAGGGATCACGGGGTGCTCAGCAATGTTAGGTAATATCATTGCTGTGGTTGTCCAAGGGTGACATTCAGGGGTAGAATAGTGATGGCTCTGAGGTTTCTTTCTGGCCTTGCTCTTGTCCTCCTGTTTCCTGTCTTCTTGTTTTCTCTCATGCTCTCCCTTAACTCCATTTTAGCGCTGCTGGGGTTGGTCAAATGGAGTTAGAAACTGAGTTAGAGATGGGGTCTAAAGTCATTATCCAGCTTTATTATTATTATTTTATTTCAGATCAATATAAGGGTACAAATGTTTAGGCTGCATTGTTTTCATTTTTAAGGTAAAGTTCAAGTTGTAGTTGAACCCTTTACCCAGGGGGTGTGTTGAACGCCCTCACATTGTGCATATTAGGTGAGATCCTGCCAGTCACTGTCACTCTTTCTTCTTGCCCTCTCCCTTGCTAGACTATACTTGTGTTTTTCTTTTGTGTGGGTGTGTTGTTTATATATTGGTTTCATATTAGTATTGAGTATATTGGATACTTGTTTTTCCATTCTTTGATATTTTACTGAGAAGGATGTGCTTCCACTCCATCTAGTTAAACACAAAAAATGTGAAGTCTCCATCTTTTCTTATACCACAGTTTGTTAATCCACTCATGGGCACTTAGGTTGCTTCCATGTCTTGGTGATTGTGAATTGAGCTGCAATAAACATTCTGGTGCAAATGTCCTTGTGGTAAAATGATACTTTTCTTCTGGGTAGATACCTAGTAATAGGATTGCAGGATCGAATGGAAGGTCTAGTTTTAGTTCTTTAAGAATTCTCCATACTTTTTTCCACAAAGGTTGTATTAGTTTGTAACCCCATCAGTAGTATAGAAGTGTTCCCTTCTCTGTACATCCAAGCCAGCATCTGCAGATTTGGGATTTTGTGATGTGGGCTGAGCTTTATTTATTTTATTTATTTTTAAAGTATTTTTCAGTAGTCAGATTTAAATTCCTCCTACCTACTAGGTTTGTGTCAGGGGCTTTATATGGATTATATGATTAAATGCTCACAACTTCAAAAGTTGGAAATAATAGTTTCATCATTTTGCAGATAACAAATGGAAGCAAAGAATGTAACTTTTCCAATGTTGTAGAGCTAAGAGGAGGCAAAACTGGGATTTAAAAGGGTATCTTTATGTTTTTCTCCATGTCTTTCTCTATGTGACTACAGTCCCCACAGTGGAAGTGGCAACCTTCTGGGTCTATAGCAGGGATGGTGGGGGATGGGGTGGTGTAAGGCAGGGCTGGGGTCAGGTAGGGGATTCAGTAGCCATTTATGTGTCTACATCATATTTCCAAGCACTTCAAAATTTGTGTTCCCCTCATGGCGGCCCAACAATAGTATCTTTGCTTTTAAAAATGGTTGGGTTTTAGATTTCTGAACTTGCCCACAGACTGTGATAGGTCAAATGAAATATCTCCAATTTTAAGTGGCCATACACAAGGAAATTCATTGGTAGGTTTTTAATTTCCTTTCTCTTCAAAGTTATCGTAATCAATTTAGGATTAAGACAAATTTCAGTAAGAAGAAAGGTCTTCCTTTGGATATAAAAAATAGTATCTGGAGTGAGTCATCAACTGGAGGAAATTATTTATGTCTTATCTGTGATCCTTCTCTTAGTTTGTTAGTTACCTTTGCATTTAATTACCTTTGCCATTTAAAGTGATCACGATTACATCATCCGTTATTGCAGTAGCACCTGCATGTACAAATTTTTGCTGCTTAGCTTTAAAAGTTGAGCCAAGTTATACCAAATAGCAGTTTTAGAAGCTTATCTCCTTCTTATCCTGAATAGCTATAATTTTAGAAGAAAACATTACTGATTAATGACTTCTTTTATATTAAAAAATTTCAATAAACTTTCCTATTTTGAAATAAGCTACCAATTCCCCAAACCATGTAGAGAAAACAATCAAGTCTGGTGAGCTATCTTTGTTTTCTCTTTAAATATAATATTTTATTTTATTTTATTTTATTTTTTTTTTTTTTTTTGCAGCTCATCAGCATTTTATTTATGACTCTTAATTAGCAAGCAAAAAAGGAGGGAAGAAGTTCCCAGCTTGGGATATACATACTTATACATATATATTTTTTCCCATAAATTATCTTTGTCAAAATAACTTTAATCCCTA